>CAUYQG010153081.1:0-13969 GCA_963574415.1 Tarsius wallacei
GGACTCAGGCAATCCACTCACCTCAGCCTCCCCAAGCGAGGGATTACAGGCTGAGCCACCGAGCCCAGCTACATGATGGAATATTACACAGTCATAAAGAAGAACAAAATTATGAGCGTCACAGCAACTTAGATGGATTTAGAGCCCATAATTCTCAGTGATCTATCACAGAAACAAAGAACTGAGTACCACATGTTCTCACTCATAAGTGGACCCTATCATAATACTATAAGAAAGGGATTGGCAGGCCAGGCTTGGTGGCTTAGCCTGTAATCCCAGCACTTTGGGAGGCCAAGGTGAGAGGATTGCCTGAGCCCAGGGATTCGAGACCAGCCTGGGCAACTTGGTGAAACTTCATCTCTAAAATAAATCACAAAAACTAGCTGGGTGTGATATCTTGCGTCTGTAGTTCCAGCTACTTGGAAGCCTGAGGCAGAAGGATCGCCTAAGCCCAGCAGGTCAAGGCTGCGGTGGCCGTGAGTGTGCCACTGCACTCCAGCCTGGAAAACAGAGTGAGACTCCAACTCAAAAAAAAAAAAGAAAAGAGAAAGAGAAAGAAAGGGATTGGCAGTAGTGGGAAACTGCCAGGGGAAGAGGTGGGGCACATAACATCAATAAGGGTGCATGATACCAATCCAGGCAAAGTGAGGGCCATTGGGAGACCCAAACTTCACCTGTACCTAGACCACGTATGTACCCAATCCTGACTTGTACCCCACGTCCTTAAAATTAAAATTTTTCAAAAAGAAAGACTGACAGGCACCATGAAGCTGCTTGGAATGTAGGGGCATCAGTCAATGTCCAATAGCCTGAGCTGGGGAGCACAGGAGGGTTTACTGGGGGGTTGGGATTGATGTACAAATGTTCCAACTGTCTGAAAGTCAAGGCTTGCTCTAACAACTCTATTTACTCCAAAGCCCCTGTGGGGAGCAGGGCTCCATTGTCAGTGAGGACAATTCACCTCCGCTGAACAACATTCCACCCCCCAGAGCCATAGCACCGGCACAGCAACCATAGACAGCAGGAAGAAAACACCTCTCTCACCTGCTGTGCCTCTGTATTTCCCGACAGTCAGTCTATACCGCTCCTTGCTGGAGGCCACTTGGAAGAAGTCGTATATGGCATAGGCAGACTCGTTGGTGGTCTGCAAGTCCACTCTCACCTCATAACGGGTGGGAGTGCCACTGGTGAGGTTGTGGAGCTTGTCAAGTCCTGAAAGTAGAACGTGGAAATCAAGTGTCATGTGTGAGTGAGATCTTCAGGACCAGACATCACCTGAGACTCAGCTCCACTTCCCAATACTTTCTCTTTCCATCCTATCTGACCTAGTTGTGCCAAGGAATATGGAAACCATGACCTATGGCAGGAGTAGTGAGGGGACGGGGCCGTTCTGGACCAGCTCTGCCGCCATTGGCTGCATCCCTCGAAAACAGGAGAGTTCTGTTTACCATCCATTCACCCCACCATGTAAAAGGGCTTATCCACTAGTCATTCTAAGATCTCTGAGCAAACCACAAATGCCATCTACTCTATAGACACTGATATCCAGATTACGATTTTTTAATTCTTTACTTTCCAAATGATGCCTTTGGCAATTTCTCTCTCTTTGAACATCTGTTCTGGAAGAAGGTAGAGAAAGAAGGGGAAAAAAAAATAAAACCAATGCTCATAACGCCCAGTATCACTGGCCAGGCTCTAGGGATGACCAAAATGCAACCCACAATCCCAATCAATCAACTCTTTTTCTATTTCTGCAGCTTCTGAGAGATTCCGGCTGCAGGCAGACCCTGCAGAGCTTGGATCCAGCACATAAGCCCCCTGTGACAATCCATCCTTTGTCCTGGAGCACTGACAAGCCCACAGCATGGGAGCGCCTTGCGCTATTGTGCCCTCCCCCAACACCCAGAAGGCTCCTTGGTGTCCCTGTCACCTGAGCCTCTCCCTAAACATGGTGAGCAACCCTGAGCAAACTGACCAGCTTGTTGGGGGGCCTCATACTTCCACTACCCAGCCCCCCGGAATCTCAGAGATCATACCAAGCCAGAACTCCTTCATGGGGTCCCCGAAGCCTTCCACATAGCTCCTCCAACGCTTGAAGAAATCCAGCTGGCCCGTGTTCCGCCTCTGGAAGACCTAAGAAGGAAGGTGGACGTGTCACTTAGAACACACAGAACAGACATAACAGAGCAGAAGGGGGATGGCATTTGCATTTTCCAAGGTGGTGCCAGGAGGCAAGAGCCTGCACACACACTGACTCCACCAGTGAGCACACTGTCCTTTCTGTTCCAGAAAGAATTTTAATATATACGTCAGTAGAGTCACTACATTGGTTCTACTATGTTAAGCATTCTTTATGTGAACAGAAGGATGCCAGGTAATGAAATATGTAGAACTAAGGCAGAGAAGGTTCCTGCTCTCAAGAAATCTTAATTATTTTTTGTTTGTTTGTCTTTCAATTTGGTTGCTAGTGGTGGGTTTTGTAGGGCAGGACATTCCAGCCTTCTGCCAGCTCTCACCTGCTACCTTCCAGCTATTCAATTTAACCAGGGCACATTACATTTATGTTGCCTTTTTCCCCCTTAAGCAGCTTGAAGTAGGAATTAATTTTTAATTTCACTTGATTTTTAGCATGGTAATTATTTAATAATTATGGAGAAAAAAGTTCATCCAGGCTGGGCTCGGTGGCTTAGCCTGTAATCCCAGCACGTTGGGAGGCCGAGGCCAGTGGATTGCCTGAGCCCGCGGGTTCAAGACCAGCCCGAGCAACTTGGTGAGATTTCCTCTCTACGATAAATCAAAAATTAGCCAGGCATGGTAGCGCGTGCCTGTAGTTCCAGCTTCTTGGAAGGTTGAGGTGGAAGGATCTCCAGAGCCCAGCAGGTTGACGCTGGGGTGGCTGAGAGCATGTCACTGCACTCCAGCCTAGGTGATGGAGACTCCAACTCAAAAAAAAACCAAAAAGTTCATCCAATAAATATTTACTGAGCACTATGTACTAGGCACTATGCAAGATGATGTGCAAAGTGAATAGACCAGAAACAATCACTGCCCTTGTGGAGTTAACAGTCCAGTAAATGCAATTACTGAATTAAATAATCAAACAAATAAATATACACTTAGAACTGTGATCTGGGCTATGAAGAACAGATGTAAAAGCATGAAATAGGAGGACCAAGGAACCAGAAAAGTGCCCTATGGATGTAGTTGAGCTTCAGGGTGAGTAAGAGTCAGGCAAGAGAAACAAGGCCAATGTTGAGGCCATGAGGGCTGAGGAAGGAATGGGAAGGAAGGCTGAGAAAATGTAAGGGTTAATCCAGGTAGGACTTTGACAGGGATTGTTGAAGATGGCAGCCTGTTATAAGAAAGATGGAAATTACTGAAGGGTTTCCAGTAGGAAATGAGAACTTGATGAGATTCCTCTTGCTGCAGTATAAAGAATGGACTGGCCAAGGGCAAGAATAGAAGTGGGATGACCCATTAGAAGATCACTGTAGAGTTCAGGCAAGAGAGTAGAGTAGCTCAGGGGCTGCCCTGAGACCAGGCAGAAGCAGATAGAAGGTAAGATTGAAAGATGTGATGAGAGACAGAATGCAGAACTGAAGGAGGAGGAAGTCAAGAATGATTCTTATGGCTTTGGCTTGCTGATGACTGCTCCCTCAGCTGTTCATTGAGATGGGGATTCAGAGAGGAATTCATGGATTTTATGAGTGCGCCATGAGCTCACCTGGGGATATGGTAAGTGTGAGTTATTTTTGAAGGATCCTGGTGAATGAAGATGCCACATGAGCAACTGGACATAAGGTCTAGAGTTCGAAAGAGAGGGCCAGTCTAGACTTATTACGGTGAGAATGTGTCTGAGACAATGCAAGGAGCACACTTTTCTCTTCCCAAGAACACAGGGAGATGACGTTTTTCAGCTTCCTTGTGTTTAAATTGGAGCCATGTGACTATTTCTAGACAAAGGGTAGTGCATGGGAGCACTGGAGGGGTGGGCTTTCCACGCTCTCTCTTCCATTGCCACATGCCACAGTGCCACAGGGAGGACCACACATTGAAACAGCAGAGCCATAAGACAGAAACAGCCTCCCTGAGTCACCACTTGCAATTGACTACCAAACCCAAAGAAGACGTTGCGCACATGAGAAAAGACTTTACATATTCCATCCTTGGAATCTGGGGTTGGTTTGTTACCACAGCACAGCCCATTCTATCCCAACAGGTACAGAGAGCCACTGGGACCTGGAAGGTAAAATGAAGTCAGGGAAAGGATGACGCAGTGAGGAAGAAAATAGGAACCAAAAAAGAAAATTGTCTAGAATCAATCCTTGGGGACCTCCAATGTCTAAAAGCCACAGAAAGAAGGATGAGTTCATTACAGATAGAAGGAGTAACTAGAAGCAGAGAAGAAAAACTGGCAAAATGGGGAATCGCAAAAGCTACAGAGAGAAAGGTGAGGTCATCAGTGTCAAATACTGATGACACTCAAGGAGCATGAAGCCAAAATTGCCTCTAGAATTTAGTGACAGGGAAGTAGCAGGTGATGTTGGCAAGGGCTGTGTTCATGAGAAACACACAGGAACGGGCGGAAGAGTGAGTGAAACACCAGAAAAATGAAGGCAGACCTGGGTACTATCTCACCAAAGGATGCTTTCTTTTCAAAAACACCTCTGTTTGGAGGAGGAAGGCAGTTTCAGTCAGAGCAAGTTGGATTCTTTCATAGGAAGTAAACCTGAAAAGTCCTTCAAAGCTCTGCACACCTGGGTATGCTTCTGGAGTTGGTTATACGTGTGATTCCACATGACCTTGAGTGCAAAGCTCATGCCACCTGGCTGACCTCAGAAATGACTCCACCAGCCAGAGGCGGGTACCATCTCTGTACTGCCTGCTTCTCTTAGTATTCACACAAATGCAGAAGCCCCAACACAAAAGCTCATCTCTCTCCTTCCCACCATGCACCCGTGGTAAAGCACATGATCCTTGATTTAGTAAGGTCAATACCTGACAGGTGTGTATTCTTTATATCTGTCTCTGGGAAGAGAGGGAGGGAGGAGAGAGCAGGTGACCCTGCAATGATGCTGAAAACTCCCTATGTTGATCCCATTTAATCCCCCTGGAGCACCAGTCCGTGTCTGCTGGCCCAGGGGTTGCTGGAAGGAGGCTCCAGCTCCCAGTCAGACCACAGGCACGTCCCAACAAGGCTTGGGGAGGCAGTCATTTCTAGTCCTGACCCTCGGCCAGTTTAACAGGGAATGGAAGTAGGGAGGGAGAGTATGCCTCACAGAGTGGCTGAGAGGACCAAATGAGATGGTCCCTGGAAAATGTTCTATCAATAGAGAAAGAGGGCCTGCCACAGTGGCTCATGCCTGTAATCCCAGTCCTTTGGGAAGCCAAGGCAGGAGGATCACTTGAACTGGGCATGGTGGCACACACCTATAGTCCCAGCTACTCAGGAGGCCAGAAGGATGATAGCCTGAGCCCAGGAGGTCGAGGCTGTGATGAGCCATGATCAACCACTACACTCCAGCCTGGGTGACAGAGTGAGACCCTGACTCAAAAATAAATAAATAAATAAATAAATAAATAAATTTTTTAAAAATCAGAAAAGAGCTCCTGAACAGAACTGAGGAATGATCATAGCAAGCAGTTAACACCACATTAACATGGCGATTCCCTTTCCCCTTTGCTCAAGCACCCATCTTTTGAGATGTCCTAGTCTTTCCATGGCTTCCCTCACTTTTTTCATTCATCTTTCTGCTTATGCAACAATCATTTAGTGAGCGCCTGTTGAGTACTGGCACCGGGGCACATATTTACAAAGCCATTTTATAGATGGAAAGTCCAGAAAACCAAGCAGCCGGAGACATATAGCTAATTACTCAGTGGCTGATGCAAGGAAAACACACAGATTGTATCTTTTCGTCAGAAGGTTTAAAAACACCAGTTCTACTGGGTCCATTTCCCAAAGAGCATTTCTAAAGACACTAAGGACTTGCCAACTTCCTAGCAAGGTGCCTGGCCCAACCCTTCCCTGGACTCTTCCTGTACCACGGACAGGGAAATCCTAGGATGGATGTGGCACCAACCTTTGGTTCCACACCCATTGTGTCAAATCATATTCCCACTGCAAGGCTCAAATCCAACCTTCCCTCCCAGGACAGATGCATTACAAAGGCGCCTGGCCTCCCTCTCCAAGCTGTGAACGCAGTGCTCAAGCTTAATAGGAGCTGCCCAGCTGATTTTTTAAATAATGCTTCAACTTGGCCAGGGAAGCTTCAAAAAATGACCATGGGGCTCTTTGCTTCACTGTCTAGAACAAGTTCTACACTTAGGAGCCGTGCCCTTGGGCAAGTAAGTTAAACTTGATAAGTCTTGCTTTTCCAAATTGTCAGATCAAGATGTGAATAGCCCCTGTCATGAGCTTAAATAAAGGCTTCAGCAAGGACATTCATCATCATCTTTAGGCCCGGATCTGGCACATATAGATACAATAAGTTATTATCATCTCTCAGTACATGTTAGTTTGCATTTTACTATGTCAGATTCCAAATGAACTGGCCCACAAGAGATCATTCACACATTCCAATCAAGTCATCTTAACTGACACCCTCAGAAACTAGTCTGTCCCCATTCTAGTAGATGAAAACACCCTATAGTAAACTATTTGAGAAGAGCAAAAGCCCCTTGGCTAATAAGCCTCAAGGGAAAATAAATCTCTCTTTATGTCTGGTCCTATACTACCGAGTTGTCATTGCATTCTAGTGCTTACTCAATGTCCTGAACAACCAAATAAGGAGAAAAAAAAAAGTCAGAATTGCATTTAAATGATAGTGGAAAGAGCCTCTGTGCAGTCTTTAAGACTTTCAAGATGGAAAACAAAGATGGAAGTATCTAGACACACAAGCCTTCCCCAATGTTCTTTCTAGCCACTCACCAGCATGGAGCTGGCCTCTGGGCAGCATCCTGGCCTATTCATCAGATAGGTTTTATGCAGCCCAGGATGGAGAAGAATCACTTTAAAAGGATTTTAAAGGCTCAGTAAAAAGGAGCGATGTATTAATGGTCACCCTTCAATGACAGAAGATTCTTGAATCCCAAAACACAAAAATTGGCAGTAAAAATATTTGATGGGGATGTTCTCAGGACTCCACGTTTTCCAGAGCATAGTGGCTTTCAGGAGAACCCTATAGAATCTGGGTTCATGCATCACCTCAGGAATTCAAGTCAGAAAACAACACTTGGGACGGGGAGGGGAACTGATGTGGGTCAGAAGGCAGAGTGAGTTTATCACTTCTGGAAGTGGCCTCTGTGTGTGAGTAAGGGTCACTTGCAGGGGCAGGATGGAGAAGGCAAGCTGCTTGGGGGCAGGGATTTTGGTCTGTTTGGCTCGCTGCTGGATCTGGAGTCTATAAAACAGTGCCTGACGCAGAGTAGGTAGTTAATAAATATTTACACAATAAATCATATACGCTCCTAGGAAGACAGGCAGGCAGATCTCTTTCTAAAGGCTGCCCTCAACAAACATCTCCTTCCTTCTGTGTCTACTTCCTTCTGCGAGCTTGGCTTTCAAAAATGACACACCACAGAATAAACATCCTGCCAAGGGTCAATTACAGGCACAAAGGCAGGAAACTGGGCTTCAGGCCTGAGGAAAATAAGGTGTGGTTCTCAGTGGTTCATAGTGGCATGCAGAAGGAGCAAGGGTGCCCTAGGGGCCTAGTCAGGTGGAAGACCTCCCAGGCTATACCCTGTTCTGTTCTTTCTATAAATCAGGCAGGAATCTTCCTAGCCAACCCAGGTACTGCCTTTCAGCCTACAAATACCACTGAGCAGATAATAAGTTTTATCCGCTGCCGCTCATCAGATGGCATCATTCTATTCATGGCTGCTCAAGTGTCTCTGGTGCCCCAAGCTCCAGGGTGAATGAGTGAATGCATACAGTTTGAGCCAGTGAGTTCATGCTTTCTCTTTCCCACAGTGAGCTGCCCATATTCAGCAGATTGAGGCTGCCTGCTGGCTGGGACAGTGAGAGCCTCTATCCCTTCAGGCACTGTAAGAAATAGGCCCAGGGAGATGTAAGGATCAGACTGCAACCCTCAAAAGCAGTACATCATATAATTGGATTGGGCTGATGCAATCAAAGAAAGTGTCATGTGGTTTAAGCAGACAACTGTCCAAGAGGATAAAACCTCCACATAGAAGAGGGATGATTAGAGCATGGCCCAAGCTTCCCTCTTCCAGGCTGTAGTCTTTCAAATCAAAGTTCCAAAGGCCTTGTGTCTACTGTGGAGCCAGGAACAGAACTTGAGCAAGTGACCCCAGTTCAGAGGACTAAGCCCCAAGAAGGTCATGTGAGAGCCTGGCAAGGGACCCCATTTCAGAGAATTGAGCCCCAAAGAGGTCATGTGAGGACCTGGCAGGGGACCCCAGTTCTGAGAACTAAACCCCAGCAAGGCCATGTGAGGACCTTGTAAGAGACCCAGTTCAGAGAACTGAACCCCCAAAATGCTGTGAAAGGACCTGGCAAGAGACTCCAGTTCAGAGAACTGAACCCCAAAAAGGCTGTGTGGGGGCCTGGAAGGGACCCCATTTAGAGAACTAAACCCCAAAATGGCAGTGTAAGTACCTGGCAACAGACCCCGGTTCAGAGGACTAAACCTCAGCAAGGTTGTGTGAAGACCTGGCCAGGGACCCCAATTCAGAGGACTAAACACCAGCATGGCTCTGTGAAGACCTAGTGAGGGACCCCAGTTCAGAGGACTGAACACCAAAAAGGTCGTGTGAGGACCTGGCAAGAGACCCCAGTTCAGAGGACTAAACCCCAACAAGGCTGTGTAAGGACTTGGAAAGATGCCTTAGGGAGACTGAGTTAGGAGACTGGAGTTCTGACATCTGAGTCAAATTGTGTTTTTGTCACTTGTGTGTCTCAACCAAGGTACTTCTTTCTCTAGGCCTCACCTTCTCTATCTGTAAATCAGGAATGATAAACCCCTCTCATTTACTCCAAAGCTATTTTGTGAGTACTATGTTTATAAAAGTGCTTTGAAGGCCAGGCACAGTGGCTCCCGCCTGTAATCCCAGCACTTTGGGAGGCAGAGGCAAGGGGATTGCCTGAGCCCAGGAGTTCAAGACCAGCCTGGACAACTTGATAAGACCTTGTCTCTGCAATAAATCAAAAAATTAGCTAGGCGTGGTGGTGAGCATTTGGAGTCCCAGGTACTTGAAAAGCTGAGACTGAAGTTTCACCTGAGCCCAGGAGGTTGAGGCTGCAGTGTGCCGTGATTGTGCCACTGCACTCCAGCTTGGACGACAGAGTGAGACACCGACTCAAAAAATAAAATTAAATAAAAATGTTTTGAAGAGGGTAAAATATACCTCTATTTTATATCTCCTAATAGTTTACATCTATTAATATTTTACATCTAATAATGCCTACACATATAGGACATTATTAGATCATGATAAACCCACAGGCCTTCAGAGTCATCAGCCTTAGTTTAACCAAGACTGTTCTAGGACAGGGGTTAAGTACTAGGCTCTATCCTTACAGTGGGTTGGGACCCCTCAAAACAGTTGCAGGCCACCAACGCCCCAGTCTTGTACAGACAGAGAAGAAACAGAGCCCCGAACTGCTCCATGGGGCAGCTATGACCAACTCCCTAGGCTAAGAAACCAGGCACAGCCCAGGGCTCCCCAGGCTCCGTGTGACTCACGATCCAGCCGCCTCCATCCGTGTCCATGTCGCAGTACACCTGCAGGGGCTGGTTGGCATCCCCGTGCAGGTAGATGGTATACACGCCACTGGCGGCGTTGAGGTTCTGCTGAACCTGACTACAGTCCGAAGGGTGTGGAAAACGGGCGCCAACTGGGGAGGGGAGCAGAGAGACAGCATTGTCAGGAGAAGGGCAAGGAAGAGGAGGTGAGGCTTTTGCCCTCATTAAGGCAATTTGTCTTGCTTGGACGTTATTTCATAACCTCCTACTACTTTGCTCCGTCAAAGTCTTTACTCGCATACTATTTTTCTCACTCACTCTGCTCTCATCAAACTCTTGGAAATGTACCAGAACTAAGGCCAAGTTCACATCACTCTCCTCAGCTCCACTCCCCTGTAAAGTAATACTCCCTGTCGCTTCCCTCTGGAGTCACCTCGCTATGGAATGGGTTTCTTTAGAGCCCACAGCCACATTTCTACTTCCTCATGCCAAGAGAAACCCACAGCTGTATCCACAAGCTCCTCCCCAGACACCTCTGCTGGGTCCCCAGTGCTTGTCCTCACTGCAAGGGCATTCAGAGCGCATGATTCCACGTTACCTGTGGAGAGGGTGGTAGACACACTCCTGCTCCGGCGATCACCCTTAAAGGCCACCAGGGAGATGGGGTAGGTGACACCCTGCTCAAGGTCTTGCAACTCAAACCTCCGTATGTCTGGTGCCAGCTGTACCTCCTACCAAACAAAGGAGAAAGAGGACACCAGTGACTCCGCTTACCACCCCTTTCCCCGCAGGGTGTCAACAGTAATCCTCAGTGCCAATGACAGAAGCTCTCTGAGGGCACAGCGCTCAGTGACAGCCTGGAATCCCAGAGGGTCCCTGCCATTTTTCTGGAGGGCTGTGCCATGGACATCCAGCACCACCAGAAGTGTTTGCTGAGAGTCATCACTGGGTGCTTCCGCATCAGAGTGCCAGCCAGGTTTCCTGGGGACTTCTGCCTTCAGATACACACAGGACATGTGTCTAGCTACCATGAACAGAAACAGACTGGTGATGCCAGGCTAAGGAAACATTCACAGGGAAGGGAAAACCGGCCAGTGAGATCTGTGAGATAACAACATAGTTACTACTTCCTAGTTATAAACTTCCTTCTGAACCTGTCTTACTTCTTCTACAGGAACCTGTCTTACTTTCTCTAGATACACAGGGCTGACCTTCCTAGTGGCTGCCGTGTGCATTAAGATACTGAATGAACCAAAGTGCCTTTCCTTTTTTCCTTCCTCCCTTCTTTCTTCCTTGCCAAGAAGAGAGAATAATAATTTTCCACTGGAAGAAGTTCTGAAAATTTGCTGGTCTTCAGCTCCTAAAGGGAGGCATATCCCATGCAATAATGGTGAATCAATTCATTCAATAAATATGTATCGAGCACCTGCATGTGCTAAGTACAGTCCTGTGCACTTTTGATACCATGGTAAACAAAACAGACAAACATTTACTGCCTTCAGGAAGCTGACATTTATTGGGAGAACCTGACAATACACAAAATAACCTGGGACCAATATGCAGCTAGCAATATAATCAACAAAGATCACCTGCTTGAGCAGTAGATTGCCAGGAGGCCAGCACCGAGATGATGGGCCCAAGGCAACTGCCTCCCATGGAGGCCATGAAGAGAAGGCCCCGAGAGGAGAGGCAGCAACACTCAGTACCTTCACTGTGCCATCTGGGAACTGGTAGGTTAGCACGTAGCCGTGGATCTGAGCAGAGGGCGCTGTCCAGGTCAGGACCCCACTAGACTGCGTTATGGAGGACGGATGGAGGTTTTTGGGAGGGTCAATTTCTGCAGTGAACAGTCAGGTAATTATTATCACTAAGACACAATAGAGGCAAGGGAATTTATGAGACAACAATTTCAATTTTCCCCTCACATATCCTCCCATGTCTCTTCCTCCCTCAGGCAGGAGGTGGCTCTACTCATCCTTGCCACAGGGCCCTTCTGACCTTTGTTTCTAAAAGGACAGACCCATGAAGGACAAGAGAGCAAGAGGAACTGGGATCGCTTGCAGCCAGAAGTTGGCAGGCCCCAGAGGAAGGGATTCGGCCCCTCTTCCAGATTCCCAGACACTGGTGGCTGTGAGCAGTCTAGATTGGCAGAGGAGTGTCCGTAACGGCAGGGTTCCCGCTGCATGAGACCAGGGTAACTTGGCAAACACCTGCCTGGAAGGGCCTCTGGAATACCGGATGAGCCCCCATGCCTGTCACTGGGAAACTGTTCAGGGTGCACAGGCAGCCCCGAGGAAGAAGCAGACCCAAAATGTACTGAGGTTTTTGACCAACAAGGGAAATTAAGTTGGTATAAAATATAAAGTTATATTTCTTACATATCTGAGTGTGTGGCCTTAGATGCACACCTAGTATAGAAAGAAGGAGGGTGGTTGGAGGGGTGGCCTGTGCTTGGATAAAGGAGAGGGAAAGGAAAGAGGAAAGGAAGAAAGAAAAAGAGAGAGATGAGAGAGACAGAGATGAGAGAGAGAGAAAGAAAGAGAGGGAGGGAAGGAAGGAGGGAGGGAGGGAGGGGAGAGGAAGGGAGGAAGGGAGGGAGATCAACAGAGCTTTCTTCTATAAAACTCCCTCCCCCAAACACCAGAGGGAACACGTGGGTATATGAGTGTGCCATGTAGACCAGGAAAACTAGAGCTCAGCAAGAATACTAGCCAACACCACAACTGGTTAGATGACTTTTTTTTTTTTAGCCTAATAAGATATGAATGGAAATTTCCATTTTAAAAAAGCATTATCACAGAAGGTTATTTTAATTTAAAAGTTTCCCAAAAAAGATGTCTTCAGGCTATTTTCTACCAAGTAGCATTGGAGCTGAGAACTGAATTGCAGTATTTTAACAGAAATCAGACAGCTGTTGCTTTGAATTAGGATGTTTTGACAAATTTTGAATTTCTGTAATATTGGCTTGGTTTGATTTTTTTAAAGCATAGCATCTGGCATGAATTTTACTCTATCCACCACATGAAAAAACTGAATTCACTGCTTTCATAATCAGAGCAAAACTATGGCTACTTAAATATCCTCAGCTAGCTTCTGCCACTCCTTTGACTGCCTGCCAATGCCCTGGTTACAGACTTGAGGTGTCTGTCTTAGTTATTTTCACATTTCTATAAAGCAGAAAGATGGCAATCTCATTACTGTCTTTAAAAATGGGAAAGGTGAAACTAAGAGAAGAAGGAAAAGTAGAAAAAAGAGAGGCAGAGAGAAAGAGGAAAAGGAGGGAAGAAAGAGGGAGATACTGGTTACTGACAACCTCTGGTGAACAACACTGAGTGCCAGGGAGTCTGGGGTGGGGATAGGTGGGGTTTTGCTGTTGTTGTTTGTTATGCAAACAGTTTGCAAATTTTTACTACAAGTATATATGTTTTTTGGGTTAAAAATGCTATTTCAACTAATAAAAATAATGTCCGGGAGTGGTGGTTCATGCCTGCAATTCCAGCACTTTGGGAGGCCAAGGCAGGAGGATCACTTGAGGTCAGAAGTTGGAGGCTACAGAAAGCTATGATTGTGTCATTGTACTCAAGCGCGGGAGACAGAGTAAGACCCTGTCTCTAAAAATAAAAATAATAAAATAATAATATTTTATTTTATTTTATTTTTTTGAGTTGGAGTCTCACTCTGTCACCCAGACTGGAGTGCAGTGGCCGCTCCCAGCCACTGGAGCCTCGACCTGCTGGGCTCCGGCAATCCTTCCACCTCAGCCTTCCAAGGAGCCGGAACTACAGGCGCACGCTACCACGCCCAGCTAGATTTTGATTTATTGTAGAGATGAGGTCTCGCCAAATTGCCCAGGTGGGTCTCGAACCTGTGGGCTCAGGCAATCCACTCACCTTGACCTCCCAAATCGCTGTGATTACAGTCTGAGTCACCGAGCCCGGCCTAATTATAATATTTTAAAACATCATAAAGAAATTCAAGGCACCTCTTTCTCCCATGGCCACACTTGGTGCGCTCAGCCACGAAAGCAGCAGACAGACCTTGCTCACACTGCTGAAGAGGCCTGCGGATCTCAGGGCAGGTATGGCCCAAGGTCCTGATCCCTATGATGTTCAGTCAAAACCAGAGACCCCATCACACACAACACATAGTGGTTCAGGCACCTTTCATCATCAGCTGGGGATGAAATGGAGGAAGATGCTGTACCACCCCCATTCCGGAAGATGAAAACAGAAGAGGATACTGCCTCTCTTTTCTCCCAG
>CAUYQG010153083.1:0-69652 GCA_963574415.1 Tarsius wallacei
CATGTTGTTGGATCCAATTTGCTGGAATCTTGTTGAGAATATTTGCATCTATGTTCATCAGGTATATAGAACATTCGTTATTTTTCTTTGTTGGGTCTTTGCCTGGTTTGGTATTAGTGTGATTTCAGCATCATAACGGGATTTCTGGAGAGTTCTGTCTTTGTGATTGCCTAAAATGCTTTCAATAGGATTTGTGTCAGCTTCCCCTTGTATGTGTTATAGAATTCTATTGGAAAACCATCTGGTCCAGGACTTTTCTTTGTAGGCAGTTTTCTTATGATTGAGTCAGTTTCCTGGGCTATTATTGGTCTATTTAGGGTCTTGATTTCTTCTTGCTTCAACCATGGGAGGTTGTCAGAAATTCCTCCATTTCATTTAGGTTTATGGATTTGTTTCCATACAGGTGTGCATGGTAATCTCTGATAGTGTTTTGTATTACTTTGAGGTCCATTGTGACTTGATTTTTTGCACTTTTGGTTTTGTTTATTTGGGCTTTTTCTTTCCTTTTCTTGTTCAGTCTAGCTAGGGGTCTGTCAGACTTGTTTATCCTTTCAAAGAACCAGTTTTTTGTTTCATTGACTTTTTCTATGACATTTTTGTCTTCTATGTCCCATATTTGTGCTTTTACTTTGGTGATCCGGATTATTCTGCCGAAGTTAAGGTTTTGATGTTCTTATCTTCCCAGATCCCTTAAGTGATTTGTTAGTCTGTTAACTTGTGATGTCTGTATATTGTTAATGTGTGTTCATAGAGATTTAAATTCCTCTCAGTACTGATTAGATGGCAGTCAAGAAATTTAATAAGATTTGTCTTTGTTTTCATTTGTTTCCAGGAACGTTTTAATTTCTGTTCTGATTTCTCCTTTGACTCATGAGTTGTTCAGCATCATGCTGTTTAGTGTTCATGTCTCTGTGTGTTTTGGAGGGATTTTGTTGGTGACAACATTTATTTTTATTCCACTGTGACCTAAAAAGCTGTATGTGGTAATTCAATCTTATAGAATTTGTTTATGCTTGATTTATGGTGAGAATGCAATAAATCTTGGAATATGTTTCATGTGGTAACAAGTAAAATGTATATTCTGTGGTTGTTGGGTGAAGTGTTCTGTAAGTATTTATTAAGCTTTCTTGGCCAAGCGTCAAGATAAGCTTCCAAACATCTTGTTGACTTTTTTGCCTCGATGATCTATCTAGTGTTGTTAGTGAGGTATTTAAATCCCCAGTTATGATAGTGTTAGCGTCAATATCCTTTTGTGTTTACTTAGTGGTTGTTTTATAAATCCAAGTGCTCCTGTGTTGGTTGCATATATATATATGATGGATATTTCTTGTTGATGGAGTGAACGTTTTATCATTATGTAATGTTCTTCCATAACTTTTCAAATGTTTATAGCTTGAAGATAGTTTTGTCTGATATTAAAATTGTGACTCCTGCCCCCTTTTGTTTCTTGTTCACCTTAAAGTTTGTTTTTCATCCTTTAACTTTGGATGTCCTTGGTAGTGAAATGTGCTTCCTGGGGGCAGCATATTGTTGAGTCATGTTTTTGTATCCAGTTTGCCATTCTACACCTTTTCAGTGGTGCATTTAATTCATTGACATGCAGGCTGATTATTGAAATGTGACAGTTTATCCGTGTCACAAGACTCTTATAAGGTTGTTTTGATTTTTTTTAACTTTTGGGCTGATATATACATGTATACATGTGTTTTCAATTTTGCAGTTGTGAAGTGTGTTGTGTTTATCCTATATTTTCCTGCATTCTTGGAAATTGCATGTTGTTCTTTCTTTTTTTTTTTTTTTCTTCTGTGCTTAATACCTTCCTAAGTGTCTCCTGTAGAACAATTCTAGAAACAGCATAATCTTTTAGGGATAGGATGTCTGGGAAGGATTTTAATTCTCCATCACTGATGAAGCTGAGCCTGGTTGATTGGCTGGGTGGGAAATTCTTGGTTGGAATTGTTTATATTTGAGGACTTTGAAAATTGGATTCTAGTCCCTTCTAGCTTGTAGTGTTTATGTTGATAATTCTACTGCTATTCTGATTGGTCTTCCACAGTAGGTAGATTGACCTTTCTCTCTTGCTGCCTTTAGAATGTATTTCTTTTATACGTACTTTGTGTAAGAGAATAACTATGTGTCTAGGAGTTGATCTTCTCATTTGATGTCTTACGGGGGTTCTTTGAATCTCTTATGTTTGGATGGTTGCATCTCTGGTGAAATGGGGAAAGTTTTCTTGGATAACCTCTTGGAATACCTGTTCCAAGTTATTCTCTTTTTCTCTTTCTTCTTCTGGGATGCCAAACTGGTGTAAGTTCAGCCTCTTGATATAGTTGCACATCTCTTGAAGGCTTTGTTCTTTTCTTTCTGATTTTCTTTCTATGTTTTTAATAGATCAGGTAAATTACATGCTTTGGTCTTCAAGCTCTGAGATTCTTTTTTCTGCTTTGTTGAATCTGCTTTCCTTGATTGTCATCTTGTTATTTATTTTCTGAGTGAAAACACAGATTTTTATGGCCAAAATCTCTGTTACAAGTTCTTTCAGTGTTGTGTCTTGTTTTTCTTAAGTCTCATCTACTCTTTCCTTCCAATCCTTAATCTCCATTGAATTCTGGGGCCAATTGTCAATGATTTCCATTGTTTGGGCTCTGAGGTCTAATTTTTCAGGTGTTGCCTCTTTGGTACACTGGGAATTACCTGTATTCTTCTGTTGATTTTTCCTCACTTATTTCAGATCTCTTCTTTTCTCTTTAATTCAGTGGTAGTGTGTAGGGTTTTCACATATTTGGTTTGCTCAGTTCTCTATTCTGCCCTGATCAGAGGCTTCAAAGTTATTCTGTTTTGAAACTGGGTTGGGGAAAACTTTGCTGTTTCTTGTAGTTTTGAGAGTTGAGCACGAGGAGCTAGTATTCAGCAATTACTTGGAAGTTAGAATGCTCACTGACTAGTGTATGGGCCTCCTGGGACCCACTCCCCACCACCACTCTATATGATGATGCAATGGATATATGTGTGTAACCTTGCCTTTTTGTGGCAGATTCTGTAATTATGTCTCTTAGCTGCTCACAGGTAAGGCTGTCTGCCATCTCCTGTGGAGCTGTAGGCTCGTTCACTTTCTCCATGGTGTGTACCCTGGGGTGGTAGGAGGGGGCTGCACACCACTCTTGTCTTGTAATGTCAAGGGCTTCCCCTCCAGTGTAAAGGTGTGGGATTGTCTCCCTCCCAGGTGCTGGTGGTGGCCACCCTAGCCAGGCTTATCCCAGAGTTGTGTTCTGCTAATGCAGCTGTCATCCAGGCTCCACCTGAGTTCTTTCCTCTCAGTTATGCCCCAGACATGTGGTTCTCATGATCAGAGTAATTTGGGGGAGGAGGGTGTTGTGACAATCCAGGACTCAGAACTGATCTCTTGGGGCTCTTCCTTGTCCTTTTCTTCTTGCACCCTTTGTCCTGTGACTGTATCAGAGTAGGGAGTGAGGTGCCTGAGACTCTGCACACATCCTGTCCCTTCAAAATTTGTGCTTTGGGGATATTTCATCTGGGTCACGATCAACACTTGAGTAGTTAACCTGCCAGTCAGAGAGAACAGTCTGTTGTTCCATGTTAAGCAAGCTGGAGCATTTCCCTGCCCAGTTTTCAAGATGGTGGTAGGCTGTCTATTTTGTCTTTTATAGTGGGACTCTGCCTCTGGTTCCCTCATGTCTCTCCCTCTACTGTCCTCAATGCCAGTGTTCAACCTGGCATTGTGGTGGTTAGGCAGTCTGGCAATGACTGTTGCTTCTGGCAACATTTCTCCTGGAAAAGATTTGTTGATTTTAGACAATGGCACTAGGCTTCTGCATCCCAGGAGGTGCTAGGGCCCAAGCAGAGCAGCTGCTGGTACCAGCCACTTCACCAGGAAAGCCATGGCCACTTGCAACCAAGTCTCTTCAGTCCCACTTACACACAGACACACATGTAAATTTGTCAATACACTCACTCACACAGGCCATTCAGTCAGGCACTGTCACTCCCAATTACACATAGAGTGTAAATCTGTTCACTCACTCACTCAGTTACTCACTCACTGACACAGAGACTAGCAGAGTCTGACTGGCTCCACTGCCATCATTTTTAAATCCTCTCCTGCATGTCTTGTTTTAAAAAACATAAACATAATAAGATGCTTAGTAAATTCAGCTATTTCAATGAAGTTTTCACAAATACAAAATCTCAATTAGCTTATCTAGCTTGAAATAACAAATTAACTAACTAAATTGAAGTGTGTAATCCTGACGCAGTAAGTGATCCTAGGACAGGGCTGAAAAGGTAAAGACTAAAAAGATTTTAGCAGAGTTCACTAAAAGGCAATTTCATGCCACAATAGAGGTTTGATGAAATGTTGCAGATGCGGCTTCTATTTTGTAATGTTAAAATAGTAAATAGCAAATTGTAACAAAAAGAAAAATGCAGTGATGTATAAAAGCATATCAAATTTTTTTGTGTGGTGGAGGAAGCATATATTAGACAATTTTGTTAGGTATGAGTATTATATATTTCATTTTTATTCATTTTAATTGACACAATGAATGCCAATTTTGATGTGTGTGTGTGTGTGTGTGTGCACGTGCACACACATGTGTATATGAGAAAGAGAGAGAGAAATGGCTAAATCAAGCTAATATGCTAACATGCATTAGCTCACATATCTATCTTTTTTATGTTTTTGCAGTGAGAAGACTTAAAATTTACTCTTTTGACAATTTTCGAGTATAAAATATATTTTTATAAACTATAATTACCATAAAGTGCAATAGGTCTTTTGAGCATAGTACTCCTGTGTAAATGAACCTTTTTAATATTTTAATGGACATCTTCCCAATATCCTCACACAAGCCTCTGGCAACCACCATTCTATGCTGCTTCTATGAATTTGACATTTTCAGATTCCACATATAATGAGATCATAGGGTATTTGTCATTCTGTACCTGACATATTTCACTGAACATAGTGTCCTTCAGGCTTATGAATATTGTCACAAACATGTAGTCTAAGTTGACAGGATTTCCTTCTTCACAAGACAGAGTAGTATCCATATGCAATTTTCTTTATCTTTTCATTCACTGATGGACACTGAGGTTGCTGACTTATTTTTACTACTGTGCATTACGCTGGAATAAACATGAAAATGCAGATATTTCTTATACTGATTCAATTCTCTTGGATACATACACAATACTGGGTTTGCTAGATCATCAGTGGTTCCATTTTTAATTTCTTGAATATCCACACTGTTATCTATAATGGTTATATTAATTTACATTTGCATGAATAGAACACACAGATTCCTTTTTCTTTCCATTCTTGCCAGTACTTGCTATCCTTTCTCTTAGCAAAAATAGTAATAATAGTTATTCTAAGAAGTGTGAGATGACATCTTCTTGTGGTTTCATATTTCCTTGTTGATCAGTGTTTTGGAGTATTCTTTCATATTCCTTCAGGCCACCTCTATATTCAGGAATTAAAATAATTGATACTATTAAAATGTCCACATTATGAAAAACTTAATATTGAATATAATCTCTCTTAAATTTTGTTTTTCTGCTGGCTAACACCATATTCAGAAATTAACAAAATTAATATTGTTAAAATACACATACACAAAATGTACAGACTCAATGCAATCTCTATTATAATTTAATTATTTTTATTACAGAATTAGAAAAATAAAACTCAGTATTTTGATGGAACTACAAAAAAACTCAAATAGCCAACATAAATCTTAACCAAAAAGAACAAACCTAGAGATATCACACTACCTGCTTTCAAAATCTACTACAAAGCTGCAGTAATTAAAACAGCATGGTACTGACATAGAAACAGACTTATAGACCAACAAAACAGAATAGAAAACTCAAAAATAAATTGTCAATTGATTTTCAACAAAGATGCCAATGACATAAAATAAGAAAATAATACTGTTTTTAATGAATGGGGCTGAGAAAATTGGGTATTCAAAAGAAGAAAAATAAAATTAGGCCCTATCTACAAAAATTACACCAAAATGAAGTCAAGCCTTAAACATAGACCTAAAATTCTAAAACCAGAAGGAAAGCCCCATGATATTGATGTGGGCAAAGATTATATATACATGTAAATATATACACACATATATGCGATTATATCATGTAAACATATAAATATATGAGATTATGTATAATTACATATATATTTTTACCCACTTTAATAATAATAAGTTAATAATGTCGAAGAAAAACTGTCATAAAGTACCTAATTTTTTTTTATTATCTTACATTATTTTTATATATTAAGAATACCTTGGCCAACCCCTTCATGTCCATTCCCACTGTGGGAACTTTTCTGTCCTCTCAATAAATCTTACTTTCAAAAAAAAGAATACCTAAACCTCTACTTTCAATTTAAAATGTTCTTTTATTTACATTTTATTCTTTATTCCTCTACCAACTATGACTGCTTCTACTATTGCTATTAAAAAGAGAAACAATAACTATTACTTATAGTCAGGAACTGTGCTAACTCCCATACATTATTAAAATAACCTTATAATTTTTAAGGTGTCAATAACCACTTAATATGGCAAATTTATTGACTGCAAATGGTTGTTCAGAGTCTTATTTGTCTTTATATTGTCATAACCCCTAAAACAATGTCTTATATAAAGTAAATATGACAGTATGAATTGTGCATTTCATATTTAACCGAAATGTTTTAAAAACATGGAAACTCTTCCAAAAGTTAAATGTTCATGTTTTTCTAGTGACTGAAAAATCAAAAGCCCATCTACAGTTAGAGAGGGATTTGGTTTGTGCCTAGGTGAGAGGATTCCTAATGAATCTTGGGAATAGAGCCGAGGTCAAGGGTGACGTATTTCTATATGTTTACATCTAAATTTAAGTACTTTTAGGTATTTTGTATAGCCAATTACTAAAATATGTTTTTTATATAATGGGAATTTTTGTTATTTATGTATTTACTCATTGCCACTTACTACAATAGATATTTTTGTGTTGCAGAAATTGTGTTGCCATTCAAACAAAATTAATTCTTGGATACAGAGTCCCAGAGCAAGGTCTCCTCACAGAAGAAAATAACAATACAAAACAGAAAGAGAACAAAGATAAAATGAAAAATATGGATATATATATATATATATATATATATATATATATATATACGCACACACATATGGCTAGAACTATTTAATCATATTAGACAAGTGACTGCTGTAACTAGAATTTAAAAGATACATCTTCATAAACCATACAGAATTCTTCCATGTACAAGATAATTTTTTTATTCTAAGTCAAATTTTGTTTTGTGAGTTTGACAATAAAATATTTTGTCATTGTTTGAAGCATATAGATTAGTGGAAGTTTTGTTTATTCTTTTTCTATCCTTATGATTTTATTTTCTACTATTAATCATTATGATATGTGTTCAATGTTAAAAGCAGAAAGGAACATACAACCAATTGGACTAAGGAAAAATAATAACATATGACCATCATCCATACAATTCTGTATGGATGATGGTCATATGTTATTATTTTTATTTTCAGCTTTTTAAAAACTATTTTATATAAATGTCTATAATAAATACTGTTGGTACTGAGCTAGATTCAACTACCCCATGCAGATGAGGGAATATGAACTTGTTTCTCCACTAAGTAGTTCTTAGTTTCAGGTTCTGAAATGACTTAATTATTCAAAACTTTTCTTCCAGACCTGATAAGTGATTTCAGGAAAGTCTCAATATACAAAATCAGCCTACAAATATTAGTAGCATATCTATACACCAACAATGCTTAAGCTGAGAACCAAATCAAGATTCACAAGCTACAGATAATAATAACAACAATAAGCACAATAATAATAATACCTAGGACTTCACTTAGCTAAAAAGGTGAAACATCTCTGTAAAGTGTACTACATAATGTTAATGAAAGAAGTAATTGACAATGCAGAAAAATAAAAGAATATCCCATGTTCATGAATTGGAAGAATCAATATTATTAAAATGACCATGCTTCCCAAAGCAGTCTACAGTTTCAGCACAATCCCAATCAAAATACCAAGTTCATTCTTCACAGAACAAGAAAAAACAATATTAAAATATATTTAGAAACAAAAAAGAGTATGAACAAACAAAGCGAAAAGAACTTCAGAGGCATCGCATTGCCTGTCTTCAAATTGTACTACAAGGTTATAGTAACTAAAACAGCATGGAACTTCTACAAGAAGACAAATAGATCAATGGAATAGAATAGAGCACACATAAATAAAACCACATACTGATAGCCTACTGACCTTCAACAAAGGCCACAAAAATAAACAATGTGGAAAGAAAACTCTATTCAATAAATGGTGGTGGGAAAATTGACTAGCCATACACAGAAGATTGAAGCTGGACCCCTACCCTCACCTTATACAAAAATTAATTAAAGCTGGGTAAAAGATTTAAATGTAAGATCAGAAGTTACAAAAATTCTAGGGAAAAAAAAAACCCTTAGAAAACACTCTTCTGGACTTTGGACTAGGTGAAGAATTTATTACAAAGACATCAAAAGCAATTGCAAATAAAAACAAAAATAGACAAATAGGACTTAATTAAATGAAAATGCTTCTGCATAGCAAAATAAATTGTCAAAAGAGTGAGCAGAAAACCTACAAAACGGGAGGAAAAATTTGCAAATTATGCCTTAAAGAGACATACTCAGAATTGACAAGGAAATCAAACAAATCAATATGATAAAAACAAATAACTCCATCAATAAGTGTGTAAAGGACATGAATAGATACTTCTCAAAAGAAGACACATAAGCGACCAACAAACATATGGAAAAATGCTCCCCATCACTACTCATCAGAGAAATTCAAATTAAATACACAATGTGATATCATCTCAAATCAGTCAGAATGGCTATTTCCATAAAGCCAAAGACCAACAGATGTTGGTGGAGTTGCAGAGAAAGGGAACACTCGGCCACTATTGGCAGGATTGTAAACCACTTCAAACTTTATAGAGAACAGTATGGAGATTTCTCAGAGAACTAAAATTGGATTACCATTTTACCCAGCAATCTCAGTAATAGGGATCTACCCATATTAATATAGATAAATATGCAAAAAATATACCTGTACTTGTATGTTTATTGCAGCACTATTCACAATAGCAAAATCATGGAGCCCAACTAAGGACCTACAAATGATTGACTGAATATATATATATATATATATATATATAGATATAGATATATATAGATATATATAGATATATAGATATATATCATGGACTGTTACACAGCCATAAAAAAAGAATGAAATCATCTCGTTTGCAGCAACATAGCTGGAGCTGGAGATCATCATCCTAAGAGAAGTGACTCAAAAACAGAAAACCAACATCACATCTTCTCACATGCAGGAACTAAATGGCTACAAAATTGAGAAAAGCATTGGAGGCACTGATAAGGTGAAGGCTTGGAGTTGGGCTAGGATTCAGAAAGTAGCTATTGAGTACAATGCTGACTATCTGAGACATGAGTCACCCGAAACTTAATGCCCACTAGTACAAATATGTCCACGTAACAAACATACATGTATACCCACTGAGTCTAAAATAAAAATGAAAAAAAAAACCAACCCTAAATAGAATGTTATTCTCTCACACATACAAAAATACTTCTGATGTTTTGATATCATGCAGTGAATACATTTTTTAAAAAATGTCTCTATTAATATATCAAAAAGGCAGATGCAATGGCTCACACCTGTATGTAATCCCTGCAACTCAGAAGACTGAGGTGAGAGAATCATTTGAGGTCAGGGGTTTGAGGCTAACTTGAGTAACATAGGAAGACATTGTTTTTATAAAAAAGATAAAAAATTAGCCAGGTCTGGTAGTATGCATCTTTAGTCCTAGTTACTCGGGAGACTAAGGCAGAAGGATCACTTGAGCCCAGGAGTTTCAATCTACAGTAAGCTATGATTGTGCTCCTGCACTCTGGACTGGGTGACACAGCATGTCCGTGTCTCTAAGAAATTTAGATTTTATTTTATTATTTACTTTTCTTGGATTCAGGGGGATCATTATAATAATAATATATAATATAATATAATGTAATATGATAATGTAATATAATAAAAGATGAAATATTACTGCTGCCAAAATAAAATAAAGTGTGTTGATCTATCTATAGGTCTACCTTTCTCAAAAACTTTTTCCCAAGCCATTAGTTAATATAATTTTAATTTGAGAATTAGTATGTTTCAACACTATGTGATGGGGACATGATATAAAGTCTATAATATAAAATAGGTAGACTTAAACTTTTTGATTAAAGGTCTATTTTCAAGGGACAGATCAGAGCTTGTATGACATTTGACTTTCCACTTCTGCCTGCTAAGTTAGATCTGAACTTCGTTAGCCTGTCCTGCCTACAGTTAGTCATTAGATTTACACTGCTTAATTATCTGGTTTGAAATGAAGTTGGTGGCCCTTCAGGGCATTGATGAATTAGAATATTTTAATTCAGATTCGTATTTAGATTAACTCAATAAAACCCTGCCTTCTGCACATTCAAGATCTCTTCCATGGCCTGCTGGCAGATTATATTTGTCAAATTTCACCAAACTGAATTGCAAAGGATGAGACTGCTAACCAGAATGTTGCCGGTACACATTATAAAAAATAATTTGTGCCTCAGGAATTATCCGCCTGGCATATTTACTGCCTGCTGTGGAGACCTCAGACAACTCTTAGCAAGAGAGTGCTGAGTCTCATATGAATAGTGATACAGTTAATTCTAAGACTCTCTTTTCTTTCACATTTATTTTCCATTCATTAGTCATAAGCATACTTTTCCTCCCAAACCTGGAAAAATACTTCAGAAAACTTTCTCCTGATATAGAGAAGAATGCAATAGAAGTAATCTCCAAGCTTATTTGATGATTAGTCCCTCAGTAGAACCGAGTCTTCATTCTTGCTTGTGACATAGGGGTAGAGCTTTCCTGCATTTCTGCATTTCTGCTGTTCTAGTCATTTTCTCTCCTCTTTCACGGAAGGCAATATGTCTATTTATAACAACCAGTGCCTCAATTATGTAAGTGTTTTATAACAGATCATCTATTTAGTAAAATCACAAATTGCCGTTAATGGTATCCAACATAAAACATACAGTTTCACACTGCATACTCTTTAGAATATTTAATCCTGTCTCAGTGAGGCTTGTATAGCTCTGATGGCTCTTTACTGATATTGCAATAATCAGGGCAGCAATGCTGACCCACACTTGCTCCCTTAAACCCTAAAATAAGCCCTTCAGTCATCTTCGTGAACACATACTCGCAGGTCTAAAAGTGTGGTTGCAACCTAAGATGTAGCTGAATATGTATTATGTACCAACAGTCAGATAGAAAGTGGCATTTCATGAAATGTTAGATTCTTGCATAATCCCTGGACTACATCATAGATAGAACACAGCATTATTTAAAAATTAAACAGGTGTCTCTAGCTTTATTGATATTGTAAAAAATGTAAGTGGGAAATAAAATATATAATCATTCCTCAGATTTTACTTTTGCAAGACTTCTTATTTTACAAAAAAGAGAGAGATCTTGGAATTCCTACAAACTGCTTTTTCTTCTTCTTCAAAAATAAATAAATAAACAGCCCCCCCCCAAAAAAAACCCTCTTTCCTTCAATAATCTGCTGTTGCTGTCCACAGATACATTCTCCCAGGTTCATCTCTTCAAGATTTATTCACAAATGACTGATACCTCCCAGCATGCATGGCCTCATAGGAAATGCAGTTGTTTGTGTATGCATGGGTGCATATGTGTGTAAATGTTCATGACTGTGTCTGTGTACACTAACTACTTTACTACTCACATAGATCTTTACGTATTCTCTCCTCGACAAATAAAAGAGAGTGAAGCAACTAAAAAAAACCAGTGATCAAATTCTATACCAGAATTAAGAAAAAAGTAGAGTAATCCTGCCCCCATGTAAATAACATTTTTTATTATGTAAGTACAATAATTAACCATGACAGACCTGCTCCTGCAGGTGAGACAGTAGATGGATTATATTTTATAAAGTTACCCAACAATTGTTTGCTTACCATGCATCCTTTCAATGTGACATCAAGGTAAGACATATACATACATTCTCTAGGGGAAAAAAACAGAACAAAACAACTAAAAACAGAATAACGATCACAGAGCAGCAAACACTGAAATTCAAGAAAAAACTTCAGCTGTGAGGAAACACATAAGACAGTATAAAACAATACCCATGCAAAAAATAAGGCAGGTAATCAGCATTGTGCAGTTTCATGTGCTTGCATGCCTGTGTATTAATTGATAAGATTAAAAATAATTTTGAGGAAATGTTTAAGTAAAGATTTCAACAAAAGGAGTAAAAAGACAAAAAAAAATAACTAAAATAATTGCAAGCGTGATTAGGTAAGAATAATGCATAACAAGGTGCTAGGTCACACTCCCAGCGGGGCCTCCAGAATGTTAGGTCAGGTCTACCCTGGTGTGCGTGTCTGGTGTGTGATCCAGTGCCATGAGATGGATGCAGAGAATTGAACAAAAGTAAGATTAGAAAATATAGCTTATTTAGAAAGTAAATTATAAAGAGAGAGAGAAAGAGGATTTTCACCTCCCATGGCAGGGGAGGAGGCCAAAGCCAGGAAACTTGGTGATAGTCATAACTTAAATAGCACATGGTCACACCAGAATATAATAAGGCAATGGTGACTGGGTGCTTGTGGTTGAGTCCTTTTAATCCTTCCTTTTGATGGAGGAAGATCATTAAGGTGATTCAGGTGGTGGTCTGCTCCATGTCATCACAAAGGGGCAGGTAAGTGCAGGTACTAACGTCAGGCGATAGACAGCAGGCAGATGGGTAAGTTACTCACAAGATCACTGCCATGGTGGTGGGGTCTGTCTGTGTCATATAGGTCACAAAGGGCTGATTAGGTTAACTTGTGTTTTATGGGTGGAGGCAAATACTTGAAATATAAAAGCTAGTTAGTACAAAACAATCTGGGGAGGGGTTGTGAAACAATTTTCAATAGGTACGTCTGAGAAACAGGTTCTGTCCTTGGCTAATAATTAGAGGATAAGTTAAGTGAACTGCTAGAAAAACATGAAATTTAGGCAGTGTTAAAATGGCTATTCCTTGGGTATATTAAATCCATGTTATATCCTTTCATTTCCCCCTCTTGTTATTTTAAAATATTCTTATTTGTACTTGGGAACAGGAACTTAGGTCAGGTTTCTCTAGCTGCTTCCTGGTGAAGAGGGGTGTAGAGATGTCCATACCTGCCTAGAGCAAGAGGAAGGGCTTAAGAGAACAGGATCCCATGGAGTTGTTAATTGTCTTTTGGATCTGTATACAAGTATATACTATTAGAATTATTTTAACTATAATAAAGGCCATTATAGTCACCATTATGACATATTGAGGTCTGTCTGGCAAAATATATTTATAAGTATATAAACATATATATATATATATATATGTTTATATACATATATATATCACTAGTGGACACGACACCCACAACAGTAGTCCAGGCAGTTTTTCTTACTGTTGCACCAGTGAATTCTTCAGTCCATATGTGTCTGTCCCTGCAGCTTGTCTTTAAGTTTTTTGGGGTTTTGTGATAAGAATTTATAATAATGAGCTACTTTGACAATGTCTGAAAAAGAAAACACTAAAAAACATTACAGACATATAGTTAAGCTGTAGCTTAAATTGTAAGAAATAATAATGAACAAGAGAATTTAAAACAGGTAAACGCTGGTAAGAGAAAACTGTCAGTCTGACCTCCATCCCTAATCCCTAGTTGCAAATAAGAATATTTTTGAAATAGCAAGAGTGGGAAATAAAAGGAGGGACCCTGAGAAACTTAGAATAAACTTAGTTCACATTTTGCCTCAGCATAGCCATTTTTGCTTAGACAGACACCCTTTGACTCTAACACAGGTTAGTCATAGAAAAATTTCCAATAAGCAGGTTTTAGGAAGTGTTCAGACATTTTTTTTTTGCCAGCAAGCTGGCAGCCTACTCCACCCCCTCAGCAAATCTCCATCAGATGCAAGACAAGGACAGCCCAACCTTTCAATCCATGATTTAGTATAATAATCTCTAAGAAACTTTTAGTTTCCTTGTCGAAGGCAGAAGGTCAAAGATTACCCCATGGCTGGCCGAAGCCACAGAAATGATAATAATACCACCTTTTTTTGCTAAGGAGCTTGTGGATTGGAAATATCTGACAGGTCTCTTGCAGGAAAAACCCTTCCCATCATCTTCTCCCAGCTAGCCCATTACATGAGGGTATGAGATGCTAATGTCTGGCAATGTCATGATCTAAGACTAATGTGATTGCAATCAACATCAACAGCACTGGAGACTCCTTTTGGCCTAGACCTCCACCCCCACCCCAAGCCCAAACCCCCCTTACCTCAAAGACCCTTAAATATTCCTAGTTCTTGGCCCTTCGAGGTCACACTTACCTCTGAGTGTCAGCCTCCTGTCCAATCTGTGAAAGGTAAATAATAAAATTTACTTTCTTCTATTTCTTACTTAGTTGCAATCTTGCATTATCCCCATGGTCCTGGCACTGTCTCATCTTGCCTCATTTTTCCCTTTCTCAAAGGAAAGTGTCTAAAATTTTCCCCAAAGCTGGAGGAAGTCAAGGATCTGGCAAATACAGACTAGTGATGGATCCTTCATTAGAACTTTAAGGTAATGTTCTCAACAGCTCTTTATAGAAAAGATTAAAATTCTTTACAGTTGTGGACCCTTTCCAAATTAATTGAAGGGCATTTTCAGATAGGTTTTACCAAGACTGCATTTTTCTTGATGGTTTTCATCTACTGAATCAGTTACAGGATAGATGTATGTAGCCAAAAATAATAAATTGTTGAATTATTAATGTTATTTTAGATGCACATCAAAATCAATATGTTTTGGTACACAATGATTGTACAAATTTCTGGGGAGCATGTAATATTTTGATACATGGCAATTGGGGTATCCACACCCTCAAATTTTAATCTTTTTTGCGTGTGTACGGAACAAAACATAGTTTTAAGAGCCAAAAGGTTGATGTTCAAAAACTTCTTTATGTGAAATAAAGTTATTATCATTATTCTTCCAATTGTTATTGTTTTTGTTTTACTTTCCAACTTTGAAGAAGGTGGAGCACAGTGTCTATGATTTTGTGAGACGTAGATTTTACACGAAGAAAAAGTGTAGGACATGGAGCAGAATGTTTATAAAAAGGATGCATGATCATATCTCTTCTAAATTTCATATTATCCAAGGGAATTGAGTAGAACTTGGAAAAATAGAACAGTTAAAAAGGGCGCAGAAGAACAGTTTTGCTTTTTTCTGAACTCCTCCTCTAATCAAGTCTCGTCAAACACTGAACATTTGTTTATGGTTTCTGAAAGCCAGAAGTCATTGCTTGGTTTCTCAGAATAGGACAACTCACTAAGACTCATGGTGAAATTGTGTTGCCAACAGAGCTACAAAATTTGAGAGAAGAGACGTCCAACCCATGGCCCACAGGCCACATGTTGCCCAGGACAGCAAACATAGCAGTCCCACAAAATCTTATAACATCATGTGTTATTCAGCATTTATTTTATTTGCGACCCCATGTGTATTTCCTTTTTCAAAGTTCACAATCATGCCTCATTCATGGCATTGCTCTTTGGCAGCACATACATTTGTGAGCAGCTGTTTTCAATTGTGAAGCACAGAAAGAGCAAAATGTGAACATATATTTCTGAAGAGCACCTTGAGAACTCATGAAGAATTGCAACCACTTCGTTGTGTAATTTGCTTGATTCCTGAGGAGAACTGTCTGAATTAAGAATCATTAATAGACATTAATAGATTAGTTTTACAAAAGCAAGGTCAAATTTCCCACTCATTTTATATTGTTCTCATTTTTTAAAAACTTTATAATAAAAAAATTAAATAAATAAGTCTTATTATATATACACATTAACTATATTATATAATTTATGTGCAGCTCCAGACAATTCATTTTTATTTCATAGAACTCAGGGAAGCCAAAAGGTTGGACACTCCTCTATGAAAGGTACAGGGTTGATTTAAGGACCTGACTAGATATGTGAACATAAGTACAACATGAAACAATCAACTTAAAAGATTCCTCCCATCTCATTCTCAAGGGTTTAAAGCTAGCTAAAAACAATATAATGAATCCAATAGAGGCTGGGATGAGGGAAATACATTTTCAATCACAGCAAAATTCAGTACAATAATCACAGGGTCAGACGGAACCAAGATAAGGGTTGGTCATAAATATGAAGGGCTACATTTACTTGGAGAAAACTGATAGGGAGGAGCTGAAACACAGACACTTTCTTTGGTGTAAGGGCAATATGTCAATTATCATAGAAAATTACAAATTTTGAGTGGGAGAGCAAAGACAGGATATTTAGTTTTAAATGGGCTTTCTCAAAAGGGCAAAAATATGTGATCTGTGAAACTGAGCATCTTTGAGTTTTTATGGATTAAGATACAGAGATTAGAAATAAGTTATCTTTATGCACATCCACACACATTAAAAAAAAACAAAACAGTTGTGGCTGTGAAAATTTACAAATCAAATATAAATTGTGGATATTGCTAAATCTTAATAAACTATACCTGACTGAAAAATTGGGATAACAGAATTTTGTATAAATGGATTTAGAAAGTAGCACTCCATGTAGAATGCTAATGGATAAAAGCTATTTTTGTTTTGTGTTCCTATATGTTCCAGAGTAACTTGACATTTGTTTGTTACATAGTAACTAATAAAATTGATTTCTTATGAATTCAGAAGTGAAATAACTATAAATCAGAAATCCCATGATTTTTCTAATTTTCACTAGCCACTAGCTATAATGTAATCTGTTTTCTAGTAACCTTTCCTTGTTTGGATTTTTTAAAAAATGATCATGCCTATTGTCCCAATTTGGAGTCCTATGACTCGAGCATATTTTTAAAATTGGAGCTGCCTTCTCATAATAATGCAGATTTAAACCTTAAAATATTATTTAAAGGAATTAACCATAATGTTAGGCACTGTTAATATTATTTAACATATCTCTAGTTTGGTTTAAAAATATTTTTAAACTAAAACAGCTTGAGTTAACGGCAAGGAGGATAAAATTATGTATTTTACAATAAATAACAATGAATGTTGTATCACAAAATCTAACTAAAGTTATAAATGAAATAAAAAGGATTTTAGGAAATAAATAACCCAAGGAAAAGATTTATTATAATTTAGACACTGCCCTCTCATTATGTAATTTGTTTGATTCCTGAGGAGAAATGTCTGAATTAAGAAACAGCCAGAAGGCATAGACACACAGTGGAAAATCTTTTCTCTTTTTAGAACTTCTCTGCCTGCTTTAAATCGATCATTTGTTTCATCAGTTAATCCCCAAGCAGAGGGCATGTCCTCCCTACTTGCAAAATTCTCCTAAATAAGTTGAATTTCCTCCTACCAACTCAAGCCAATAAATACTTTATTTTCTTTGGGCTTGTTGTGAGGAAAAAGAAAAAAGAAAAGATAATCAGCTCTTAGCTGTCAGCATTTCAATCCCAAACGAGGGGCGAACATCAGAGTGCCCTTATGATATTTCGCACAAAGGGTTCAGTGTTCATGGCTCTACTCAAAGAACCCAAAATAGCATTCAGAAAGCAGTGACATACTGACAGTGTTGTGGCACTGGAAGCACAAGCGTCCGTTACTTAGGGCCATGTGGCACATTGCAAGTTTGCTGAGAAGACTGTGAAGCAAAATAAGAATGTTTTTCCTACTACTCCGCTTGTGTCGAGCATGAAGTTGGAGCTTCAGTTTTCACAGAACTCTAGAACTTGAAGTTACACAGGTAAGACTGAGATAATCAAGCATATTTTAAATTTCATACATCATCTCAATGAATAGATGGCCAATCAGGTACTTGGCAAACTGTTGCTAGTTTTGAACATTGTAAGGAAAATAATTAAAAACTTTAAAGCCATGACATGTGTACTGACTCTTTTGAAACAAATAGTTGTGAGAACCATTCTCCATCTTTATAACATAGTTTGAGGAGGAAAAAATGTTGCTCATATTTTAGTATATTTAGAACTTAAGTTTCTAGGAAGGAATGCATTGCCTTCTTTTTCAACTTTTTCTTTGTCCAGGATTTTGTTTTTTCATTTATCATGTAATTACCTCTGTACTATCAAGAAATATGACAATTAAGTGGTCATCTTTAAGTACATGAAAAAATATTTAGATTCAAAATGAAAAAGTTAAAGTAATGATTCTAGTAAAAGTAAAATATTATAAAAACAAATATGTGTGCATCCAATTATGTACAACATACTAATTTGAATATGTAGTACAGCAATTATATGGAATAAAAAGCCTAATTCATAAAATACAGAAGACAGTAAAAATTAAGAAAATGCAAAGTGTGAAAAACATTTATTATTATTTCAATTATAATGCGGTGCATGTAATTTCAACTGGATTACTAATTATAATAAAATATTTTAAAGTAAATTTACCACAGGGAATTAGTAAATCTATAATGAGAATATAAAAATACAAAGAGTATGTAGCAACAAAATATAACTAAATAGAATAAATATCTCTTATAGATTAAAAATGTTTACTTTATCTCTATGAATTCATTTGTTGAATTAATATATCTATAAGAAAGGAATATTTTAGATTAAATATTTGAAAATTTTGTAATATATGTTTATGTTTTGGATATATTTATAATATAAATTACAATGTTATGCATTTATATAATATTATTACTCCAAATCATGAATATTCTAAATATTTATTATCACAAGTGTGCATATATACATTTTTAATTTGAAAATATTTAATTTTCAGTATAATGTAAACATTTCTATTTATCAAATTGAACAACTAGTAAAAGTGTTTTCAAAAGCAATACGTATTTCAAAATTAAAATTCTACAATTATTCACATTTTTAAAAAACCAATTTAATTAAGAAATTACCTGATTTTCTCCCTTTACATGTGTGTTCCACTTTATGAAGACTCAAAAAGCCAATGAAATGTATCAGATCATTATCTAAATTGTATCTGCATTTTACTGTCTCATATTTTAGTAAGTTCTTATGTCTTAGTGAAAATTTATACTTTTATATAATCCCATACATAAACAAAAACACTCACATACCCAATTTGTAGATGTAATAAAGCATATGACATCAACTTATATTTTTTGTTTTATTTTTCACTTTGTAATATTTCCAAGATGTTTTTCTAAGGAAACTTTTAAGAAAATTAATTTGATTAAATTATAAATTGAAAATGCTTTCAAATGAACTACACAAATCCCTCCTATGAATTCTTAAGAAATCAGACCCATCTCTCAGCTCATAATGTAGTTATATATAATTTGATAAATGATAATCTACCACCAAATATAAACTGATTGTTTTTTGCTATTCACAATCTTAGCAAGTACTCTTAAATATTAAGTTACATTGAAAGTCTTATAGAGTCGTAGTCAACATGTTGTTGAGTAGCAATTCAATAGGAATAAATGTGTCACACTGTTTAAAAAGAGATATTGATCTTTCCATACATCTTCTTTACATTGGGATTTATTGCTACCAACCTAATGTTTGAGAACCATGCTGTAGAATAAGAAAAATTTAAACTTTTATACTTTTTGTTATGATGATATATTTTAATAGCTATGATATTCTAAGAGCTGTATCTTTGCTTTGGCATACCAGCTTGAGATGGAAATATACATAAGCATGAAACTGAACAGTTACCCCAGGATTCCTTTCTCTCTATTGATGTCGAGGATAGCTCCCTGATGCTCTAGGTGAGTTATCTTTGCCAAAGTAACTGGAAAGATGATTGCCACTTTAGTATCATATAACAAGACAAAACATAACCTTTTAAGAGTCTGTTCGCTATTCTCACTATCATTCAATTGAGAGAATATAGTTAAATGCTCTAAAACCTGTTTTTTAAAAAGTCTAATAATTCAATTTCTTTTTCAAATGATGCATAACATCTTGAATATTCTGATATGAGTCATTAAGATAATACTTATCTCACTTTAAAAATTGTTCTAGAATTACTAAAGCACAAATATTTTTTGTCAAAATTTGTCACATTAATTGCTAAATAATTATATTCAGAATCATCAAAGTATGTCATAAGATTAAAGCAAAACATAATTTTCAGAAATCCTGCTTTGTCATATCAAGTCAAATTTGAAATGTTATTTTAGGAGAGTGGCTTTTCAACATTTTATCTGTACTTTAATTCTAAGTATTACATGATAAATGAAATTTGCAAATTTGCAAGATAGTATATTAAAGTGAGAATGATTTTAGCACATCAGTCATGGCTTAAAATAACCTAGGCAATTTTATCTACATGTAAAATTTAGAAATGTCATTCCTGTGGAAATGAGCAATCTACACATAAATCATAGGAAATAAAAAAAAATCATCATTTTTCTGCATTTAAGTTGTATTGTAGCTAACTCGTTTCAGAATTTTCCATCTATTTTATTCCTAAAAAATATCTAGTGCAGAATTTATGACCTCTTTGATAAAGAGATAATAATGTCAAATATAGAGGTAAAAATAAAACGCAACTAGAATAAAGAAAAAAGAATATAGATACATCTCTGTTTGAATTTGCAACAAAATAGTGTTGTTTGTCACTAAGTAAATACTTCTTGACAGTGCTTGAAATTGCTCTTGAACTGGCAAAGCAAAATATAACTATTTCCAGTAGTGTTTGATGAAAAATAAATGGGCTACAACATCACCTTTCAAGTGGATTTAAATCCCCTCCCCTTCTAAATAAAACTTTTATTAGGGAGGCTATATAAAACATTGCTCTTTTTTTGTTTATTTATTTTCTCCCTTTATCTAATTCTAAGAGAATATACCAAGTCTATAGTGATATAAGGATTTGACTCTAGATGTATTGCCTAATAGTAAATAAGCATGGGGCATATAAATGTACCTATACATGTACCTGTCTATATATTTGTCTATTCAAGGTTAATTTCAAATTTGTGTGTATACTCCAATGATAATTTTAATACATCAATTACTTATAAGAAGTCATGTCATTTTATAGAAAATAGACTTAATGAAGCCAATTATATGTAATATAATTTAAACTACTTTGAAGATATAAGGCAATGTGCCATTGTGTGTATATATGATGTGTGTGCATATATAAAATAATGTGTACATTTTTAAATTAATGTTTAAAGCCCACAATTCTTAACTCATAAATATAATTGTATGAGATTAGGTGACATTCATCATATCATTGAGATATGTTTTATGGGAAAAAATGAAAAAGAAAAAAATGTATGAGTTAAATATCCCAAATCTTAGAAATATATGAATTAACTGCATCCTATATATTAAGAAACAAAATAATTGTTAGGGTTGTCATATTCAAAAAATAAAGTGAGGAAGTATTCTATATAAAAACATTACCTCTGTCCAAAACATATGTTAAATGTCTTACTACCCATTGGCAATTTGGAGTGGGTGCATACTTTAAATAATTTAACATTTTAGGGAGAAAGAGACATTCTCTTTCTCCATTCAGTCATTCATCCAGATTATACTGAATGTTTCTACATTTAATCACTCAGAGAAAATCTGTTTATCCTATTTGGCATCTACTTCAAAGGACTCAAAAACTTAAAGATATTCTATCTTTATTTTTATATCTATTTTGTAACTCAAATGAAACATATTGGTGACTGTTTTATAACTGTATTCATGATTGCTTTTTCTTCCATAAATTGATATGTATTTTTACCCCATCCCAAAACTTGGAGGTATACTTTACGGTTTTCAGTGATAATAAATAAATAAATAAATAAATAATTTTTAGACACATTTTTGTTTGAAAGTAAGATGATGTACTCATATTTCTTATTTTGGAAATTTTAGAGTAGAAACTTATTTACTTTATATAAATGCCATTTATGTTAAAAGGATTTATGAATCTTCCTTATGAGATGTTTCCATTATATTAATTATTTATTTTAGTTGTAATTTGACAATTTATAATTGAATAAATTTAGGAGGTACAAATTGATGCTATAATTTATGAAGATAGACTGGTGACAGTGGCTCATGCCTGTAACTCTGCACTATTGGAGGCCAAGGCAAGAGGTTTGCTTGAGCCCAGGACTTTAAGACCAGTCTGTGCAAAAAGAAATCCCATCTCTATTAAAAAAAAAAAAATCGCTAGCGGTGGTGGTGCACACACCTAGTCCCAGCTATTCAGCAGGCTGAGGCGGAAAGATGGCCTGAACCCAGGAGGCTGAAGCTGTGGTGAACCATGATTTTGCCACTGCACTTCAGTCTGAGCGACAGAGACCTTGATTAAAATAACATTAATAACAATAGAAATAATTTATAAAAACAATGTAGAGTAATTAAATCAAGCTAATTGATATGTACATTACCTCTGGTACTGTACATTTCTTTGCTGTGATAACATTTGAAATCACTTTTTCAGTAATTTTGAAATGTACAATATTTTATTATCAACTAACTACCACACTGTGCAATGGAACCCCCAAAACAAAACATATTCCTCTTGTCCAAGATTTTTTTGTCCTTTGACCATCATATCTTTATCTCCTCCTCCCCCTCCCAGTCTCTGTAATCATCAATCTACTTTATGCTTCTATGAATTAAAGAGTTTTAGATTTCACATAAAGTAAGGTGTTTGTATTCCCATACCCAGCTTAATATTAATCATTCTTTATACACAGCAAGTGCCAGACAATCCTAAAATACTATCGCCTAAGTATAAATTAATTGTATTAAATATTCTGCTAAACTAGTCCACGTAGATTTAAATTTTATCTTCACAATACTTTTTTATGACTTCATGCTCTGACTAAACTCTGTAAATGATTTTTAAAATATGAAGTAATTTAGTTATTTAATTCAGGATGAGGAGAGACATAAAAAAGTGATGCAGATTTTTCTGCATTATATGTCTTAAGTAAGAAAGAGTAAACATTCAATTTTATATCATACAATTTAAAACTAAAATAATTCTTATCTCAACGGAGTGTTTATTCTTAAATATTTTGTATCAAAATCATAGTATATTCTAATTTACCTTTCATAAAAAGTCCTTTGTTCTGTTTTAGTAGCCAATGTTTTATAATTTTGTTCAAAATTTGTTTAAGTAAACATAAATTCTTTATGAATTCATTTTTTCAGTTGTGAAATTAATTTTAGTTTCATCAACACGTGGAATATGCTGATAGAGAACAAATTTGAATTTTCTGAGTTTATTTTTTAACTTTCAAGTCATAGGGAAGCATAGAGAAATAATATTATTGTCACTTATATAATGTTTTATGTTATTATGAATAATAATAAGCTCAACTTACCCAGTCTTCACTTTGTCATTTTATTTACTTCTTTGCAACATTGACTTTATTATTATAATTTTAATTGTCAAAAAATGAGCTCTTCAACACGGTTTCTATTATTTAAAAAAAAAATCCTCATTAACTCCAAACTTTTCATTCCAATCCTCTCAATCTGTATACTTCTATGAGCAACTACTTTGACTTACCTGCTGTTGGAATGCCATTCTCATCCTCCAATAACCCTTCAGTTCGTTATTTTTTATTCCTGAGAACCACTCCAAATTGTTTCTTCAGCTATTCACCAAAGTATCCTTTTTTAAAAATTGAGGACAGACATAAAATATCAAATCTGGGCACTTAGGATGAGCATTAGAGTTGGAGATAAGCAAAATTACTGCTTATGCTGCTGCAGTCTCTTTCACTGACAAGTTAGATACTTTGATGTTCATTTGTTAACACTATTTTTTTTTCCAATGAAATAAAACATGCTGTAGAGCAGGGGTCCCTAAACTTTTTGGCATTGGAAACTTTTTTTGTGGAAGACAATTGTTCTGGGAGGAGGGGGAAGGGGGAAGATGGTTTCAAGATGATTCACACACAAAACATATATTATGCACATTATTTCTGTTATTACATTGTAATATGTATGAAATAACAACTTTCCATTAAAAAAAAATAAAAGACACAGATGGAAGTGGTAACTAAAATAATGGGTGACCTCCCCTGCCACTCACCTCCAGCTGTGCTCCTGGATCCTAACAAGTCACTGACCCAAGGTTGGGGACTCAGGCTTTAGAGGTCTACTTTACTGACAGCCTGGACTTGCCAGCTACTAAATCTTTCTACTATACAGCTTTCCAAATATCACTGCTATAGTTCTGTCCAACTTTTTTTTTTAAAGCAGGATTTATTGAGAAGACAGAAAAGCTTCCCTGTGGGAGGGGACCCGAGGGGATTGACCTGTCCAACTTTTTTAAACAATTAATTGAATATACCAGCATACTAAAAAATTATATGCACATTTTATCCATATAGAAAATCAACTCTTCAACTTTTATTTTTATTTATTTTTTATTTTTTTGAGTTGGAGTCTCACTCTGTCACCCAGACTGGAGTGCAGTGGCCGCTCCCGGCCACCGCAGCCTCGACCCGCTGGGTTCCAGCGATCCTTCCGCCTCAGCCTTCCAAGTAGCTGGAACTACAGGCACGCGCTACCACGCCCAGCTAATTTTTTGATTTATTGTAGAGATGAGGTCTTGCTTTCCCAGGCAGGTCTCGAACCCGCGGGCTCTGGCAATCCACTCACCTCAGCCTCCCAAAGGCGCGGGATTACAGGCTGAGCCACCGAGCCCGGCTTCCCCCTTATTTTAAAACAAATTCCAGAGATACTTTATCCATAAGTATTTCAGTACTTACCTCAAATGATAAAGTTCATACACTAATCCTTAATCATATAACCAGAAAATTGATAACTATTGGAATACGTAAGAAGTGAAGGGTACATATAATGAGCATGGAGAAGGTTAGTCTTCTAAGAATGAAAGATTCGTGTTGCAGGGACAGTAGATACCTGAGTATATAAAAGTTGGGGGCAAGAGACAAATGGTTAAAGGAGGTAATTAGGTGGATAAGTAGAGATAAGTGGTTGAGAGTAGGAGCTATATCTTGCATATGCCAAGTGCCTAATATTTTCCTATGGATGGGTACAAGACAGTTTGTGGGCAGAAACATTGAGCTGATATAAATACAGTGAGATTGCCTATGGTGACTAGGGGATGATTTTTTGAAAGATAATCGACTGGGCACTGTGACTCATGCCTGTAATCCCAGCATTTCGTTTTGGGAGGCAGAGGTGAGAGGATTTCCTGAGTGTAGAGGTTTGGGACCAGTCTGGGCATTTTGGCAAGACCTTGTCTCTACAATAAGCCAAAAAATTTGGAGAGTGTGGTGGCTCTTGCCTGTAGTTCCAGCTGCTTGGAAGGCTGAGGTGAAAGGATCCTCTGAGTCCAGCAGGTCGAGGCTGTGGTGGCCATGAGCAGCATGTCACTGCATTTCAGCCTGGGTGACAGACACCAACTCAAAAAAACTGATGCCAAAAAAAAAAAGACGTGGCAGAAAAGATAATTGGGTGAGCAGGAAGAGAAAAAAGGTGCTAATATATGCACAAAGTTTTAGAGATGATTAAACAGGCGAAGGCAGTTTAGGTGAAAACCTAAAGTGGGGCAAAGATAGATACCACCCTATCTTCAGATACTCCACTTGTCATCAGAAGACCGATGGAAAATAGAATAGCCATTCTCTGATTTTAAAAGAAACCCTAAGCTACTTGCCTGACTTGAGTTGCCAGAAATGCATAAAATCAGATAATTTTGAGTGCATTGTATTGCAGCAACACTAAGTATATTAAATATGACCCACAGAATTGTTTTCAAATCTGTGAGTCCAATTTTCTCTGTTTATAAGAGCACCCAACTGGAGGTGCAGAACACCTTTGCAGAAGCTAGGATGAGCTGTAGTCTGGCTTGATTATAGGATCTTTGCAGCTGTTGGGATGTGATCCACTAATTTTTTCTGAATTATTTTTCTATATTTTTTTAAAGATGCAAGGAAGACCCTACTGTATTTAGTGTAAATGTAAGGTTTTGTTTTCTTTAACTCATGTCATACTTTTTTTTTTTTTTTTTTGAGCCAAGGATCTCACTCTGTCACCCAGGCTGGAGTACATTGTTTGGACCACTGCTCACTGCAGCCTTGATCTCCTGGGCTCAGGTGATCCTTCTGCCTGGGGTGGAGAAGCCTGTGATGTTCTTGGTTGCCCGGAGGGAGGGCAGTTGGGTAATAAGTAGTGATAGCATGCAGGGAGATTGCTGCCTTATTGTTCGCAAAGCACTTTCACCCAGTTTTGCTCAGTCTTGACAGGGGTCTTTTGAGATGGAAAGATATTTTCATTTTGCAGTTTAAAAAAAATGCCCTACGTGCTTAAATGACACTGGTTAGGTCATATAGCAGCTATGCTACCTGAACCCAGGCCTCCTGACTCTCCTAGATCTAGTTTTCTTGCCACCACACATAGTGCTTGATGAGCTCAAAGAGGATAGAGCTCAATATGTTTAATTCTGTTGGATAGATTAAGACTTTAATGAATCCTACTAAATTATTTAAATGCAATTGTTTTATTCATTCTAAGATGTAAATGCTCTCAAAATGTTTAGTAAGCCTAATTTGTAAAATCCATTAAAGGATTTAGGATTAAGTGGTTTTCCTTAACATCTAATTGGTTTCCAATAATTAGGTCTATAATATCTTTCAAGGGGACTGGGATTGATTTCTTTCTCAGAACAAACTTTCCTTATATATTGCCTTGTTCTGTGAAAGTTGAAATGAATAGTATTAAACTATTCACTTATGTTTAATTTTAAATTTCTAAGTATTTTACTCTAGCATGTAACTCAGCGTTTTTCAGATAAAATTTTACTTTGTCATATTTCAAATAGGCCCATGGAAATAGAAGCGAGGAAAGAAAGGAGTTTCATGGAGAAAAAAAAAACTATCATTAATCAAGTTTGAAGTCTAAAATATGTAACTATTTAACACTATGCAAAATCAGGTCATATTAATACTCTATAAAAATGCAAATAGGAAATACAAATATTTGTGTATTTTTTTTAATGTACCTTTTCCTGGTAAAAATTTCTTTGAACTAGAGTATCAACTGGTGGTGATACAATGTTAAATGATTTGATCGGTCTATAAAGGTGACTTCAAATAGAATAGAATGGTAACATGCAAATCCTGTGTCATTTTTGGTCAGGCCAGGGATCTGAAGCATACTATGAGAGAAGTACTGTCTTTTCATACTATAAAAATGAGGTTGTCAATATTGGCCTTTAGAAACGTGATGGCGAAGTCACTGGAGTGTAACTTCATGACAGGGAAATTGCTCATGACTATATGTGTTCACTGCTTAGAACATACTTGGAATATACTAGACATAATAGTTATTACATAAATGGATTACTTGTTGCAGAATGCCTCTAAGGTACACAACAGAAAGGGATTCTCAGATTGAAAATTCTCAGCAGTCTCAAAGGTGTAAACTGGCAGAAAGTCAGTCTCTATATTTCCCTTCTCTCCTTCCCTATGCTGTTCATGAAAGACATTTCCTTATTATTCATCCTCTGCTAATGTACTTTACATCGTAAGATCATAAGATGATTTTCTGCTGTGAGGCAGTAGCTCTGTTCAGTTATTCATTAAACACTTGTTGAAGATGTGCTCTGGGCCAGGTATCTGTGCTAGGCACTAAGAGAAAACAACTGAATGACTCTTGTGAGACTCACAAATCTACTTGAAGCTTCGTGTGCTATGTAGAAGTGATCCCTTTTTTCTTTTTTTCAGTGATCCCAGAGATGTTGACAAGGCAAAAACTCTGTTGAATTGTTAAATATTTTTCTTTCTGAATTTTTTTTTACTTTTTTGAAAGAGGCAAGGAAGGGCCGGGGTTAGTGGCTCAGCCTGTAATCCCAGCGCTTTGGGAGGCCGAGGCTAGTGGATTGCCTGAGCCCGCGGGTTCGCGACCCACCTGGACAACTTGGCGAGACCTTGTCCCTACAATAAATCAAAAATTAGCCGGGCGTGGTAGCATGCGCCTGTAGTTCCAGCTACTTGGAAGGCTGAGGTGGAAGGATCGCCAGAGCCCAGCAGGTCGAGGCTGCAGTGGCCGGGAGCGTGCCACTGCACTCCAGCCTGGGCAAAGGATTGAGACTCCAACTCAAAAAAAAAAAAGAGGCAAGGAAGGACCTACTTTATTTGTGGTAAACATAAAGTTTTTTAAAAATCATGTTAATTTTTTTTTTTTTTTGAGTCAGGGATCTCACTCTGTCACCTAGGCTGGAATGCAGTGGCTAGACCATGGCTCTCTGCAACCTTGACCTCTTGGGCTCAGGCGATCCTTCCCCCTCAACCTCTCAAGTGTCTGGAATTACAGACATGTGCCACCACGTCTGGTAATTGTTTTGATTTTTTGTTGTAGAGGTGAGGCCTTGCAATGTTGCTCAGGCTAGTCCTGAACTTCTGGTCTCAAGTGATCCTCCCAAAGTGCTGGGATTATAGGTATGAGCCACCATGACTGGCCCATGTCAAACATTTAAATGCTGAGACACATAAATCCAAATACAACCCTGAATTGTAAATTAGACCTAATAATTTGAACAATAAAGTTTTACAGAAATTGAGTTTATGTATTTTATGCCAAACAAAATTATCTTTTATAAACCTAATGCACTTGCCATTTTTTTTTAAAGTTTATTTGTACATACTTTTAGTTATGAGGAATAACGTCAGTGCTTTAAAACAGTGCTTTTAAAAGTTTGCAGTGTCCATCTTCAAGTTTTACTAATCTGTAAACTAAACTTTTCCATTCCTTGCCCTCCTGATACTCCACTTCTGTCCTATCAGCTGTAAAGCTAATTTACTGGCAAAGTCAAGAACACAAACACACTTTTTCAGTCAAAGTAGCCTTCTGACAGCAGGGAGAATGTAGGCCAAAAAGCAGGGGCACTTTTGAATGTAGAAAAATAGACTGGGCCAGCTAGGACCAAGAGTCTGGTTATCTAAACAGGCAGAGAGAGAAAAAATAATAGCCAAGATTTTGAGGATTGAAATAGAGGCTTCTGAATCTTAATCCAGAATGATTTTTTGAAGAGATGTTTTCAAATATTTTAAGTGTAATACCTGGAAAGGTAGTTTTTTTATTCTTCTAAGTTTAATTTGCTTTTACTAAGGGGGAAACAAGGTTGGGATGTGTGTTTGACTTTTAATTGCAAAGTATTGAATTCTCTCTTTTTAAGTTGGGGGATCTCACTGCCATCCAGGCTGGAGTGCAGTGGCACAATCACCGCTGACTGCTGCCTCAACCTCCTGGGCTTAGGCGATCCTTCTGCCACAGCCTTTTAAGTAGCTAGGACTACAGATATGTGTCACCATGCCCGGGTAATTTTTTGTTTTCTTCTATAGATGAGTTGCATTGTGTTGCCCAGGCTGGTCTGGAACTCCTGGTCTCAAGGAATTCTCCCACCTGAAATGCCCAAAGTGCTGGAATTACAAGCAATAACCACTGCTCTCAGCCCTGATTGGATCTTTTCAGCAGCCAAATTCTTTTTTTCAGGTTGTAGTCAGTATTTTGTAGCATCCCTCTGTACCTCCTCTTAAAAAAAATTCTAAAAAACATTGGTGAGTGCCATGAATTTTACACTCAAGTATGTGTATGTTGTGAGAGGTAGCTCACACACATATAAACAAAGATTTCCTTGAAATAGTCTGTTCTCCCTTTAGGAACAAAGTCCTTAGTCCTGCTGGCTACTAGGAGTGCTACTGGCAAAGGGTCCTCAGGCATCAGCCTCTTTAGAAAGTACACTAGCCAAAAAGCTGCTTTGCTCAATGCTATGCCCTTTCTCAGAGCAGCCTAGCGTCAAGGCCCGGTTGATGTGGCTGTGTCAAGGCCCAGCTGCCCCACAATCCTGAAGGGCCATCCCAGTGCCAGAACTCCACGTGGGGTTGACTGAGCCTTCCTTGAGACTACATCTCAGCTCAGTTTCCCTCTCAACCCTGCTTCCTAAGGGTACTATACTTCCTAACAAACTTTATTGCATGCTGGTCTGCATTTCAGTCTGCTTCCCACCCCACTTGCAACATAAAGCATGCCTGGAGAGATCAGGGATTTGTAGAGAGACGGAGGCACTTTTCATAGATAGTTTCAATAATAGCCATCTTTGCATCTTTTCCCATCAGGCACTGATGGGATATAGGAAGACTGTTGCAGGTACACTACGGGCTGGGGAACCCATCCTGGGCTCTGTTTCTAGGATCCTCTGCTCAGCTCTCCCCCCACCCCTTCATCATCCATTCATTTATTTGTCAAGGTCTCACTGTATTGCCTAGGCTGGACTGCAGCAGCATGATCATGGCTCACTGCAGCCTCCGACTCCTGGGCTCAGGCTATTCTGCCTCAGCCTCCCAAGTAACTGGGAATAGAGGTATGTGCCACCACACCCAGCTAATCTTTTGTGGTGGTGGTGGTTTTGTGGAGATGAGATCTCGCTATGTTGCCCAAGCTGGTCTTGATCTCCTGGGCTCAAGCAGTCCTCTCCCCAAGCAAATCTAGAGGGTTGGCCGCAGGGTCCTCAAACTAAGGAGCCTCATGGAAAAGAACATCCCAAGAGAATATAGCGTGGTCAGTTAGAAATCTGTTCTAAGGCTCAGAAGTGGAGGGTCAACTGATTTCAACATATCGTGGTGCTTCTGAGACTTCCAAAGCTAGGTTCATGATCCACAGAAGAAAATAGAAGAAAACTACATCAAGCGTGCAATTTCTTCTATCTCCTGTATTAAATAGCCATCATCTAGGTGATTTTTGCATTCTTCTTTTTACATGTTATAATCATTTACCGTTTAAATGGTTTAACTCTTTCATCTTGCCTTAGAACCTAGTATAATCGAGGCTCCAGAAGGTTTGCCATCTATACTCCATGTTCTCTCCCCAGCACCTCATCTTGAACCCAGGGAAGCAAATGGCCCAGTTTGGAGTGCACAGACTTAGCGGAGACCACCATAACTCATTGTTCTCAGTTTAGCTCTTTTTTTTAAATTAAATTTTAATTTATTACAGAGATGTGGGGTACAAGTGACGATTAACTACATTAATTATATAAGGCTGCATGCAGGTGAAGTTTATGCTTCTAGTTGGCCCTCACTCCCCTGGTATAGGACTAGGTGCCCTTTGTGTTGTTTTGTACCCCTCAACCTCCTTCCTCTCTCCTTCCTTTCCTCCCTCCCTTTAATAGCAGTGCCCAGTGACTGCCACCCCTCCCTTGTGCTTCAGTTAGCTCTTGTGAACTTGGTCTAAGATACTTGATTAGTTACATGAATGTGTCCTTTCATTGTGAACTTCACAGCAACCTGGGTGGACTTAGAATCTATAGTACTGAGTGACCTATCACAGAAACAAAGAATTGAGTACCACATGTTCTCACTTATAAGCGGACCTTGAACAATTATCGTAAAATATAAGAAAGGGATTGGCAGTGGGAATCTGCGGTGAGGGGGGGGGGGCACACCTCATCAACAAGGATACGTGCTTAATGAACGTTTGTATACCTAACCCTGAATTGTACCCCACATCTCTAAAATAAAAACAGTGTTCTTTCCTTAAACTGAGGGCATGAGGACTTGGTGACAAGTAGCCCTATCATATCGTGGTGCAGGTGAAGCGTTCTTGTTCCAAATCAGCGTGAGAAGTTCTAGACCACAGGATGGAGAGGGCAGCAGAAGGTGGTGAGGACAATGTAGAACATCTGGAAACACTAGGAAACCCCTCTCACTCTTACAAGGAGGTAGCCAGAGGGATTTTCAACTAGTTTGCATCATGCTTCAGATAGTGAGAATGGACCAGAGACAACCTGTTTTGTTAGCTACTAAGTAGGCCCTGTCGTGCCAGCCCTCTCCTCAGGATGTTATGACTTGAGCACTTAGCAACTTCAAGTTCTCAGGTGCTTCCAATTTGTTTCAATGGAAACTATTCAGGAGTATCTCCTTGACATATTCACCAATTCAACTTAGAAAGTGTGTTAACTAATAAAAAATTTCAATGTGGGGCAACCCCCTCGGGTCCCCTTCCACTGTGGGAGCCTTTCTGTCCTCTTAATAAATCCTGCTTTCTCTAAAAAAAAAAAAAATTCAGTGTGAATGTTTTCAGAATCGATTTGTCCATTCTTAGATAAACAGTCTATTCATAGTATCAACTGCATATTGGGGCTCATGATGACAGCAAAAGAGGCAGGTGTAAGCGTATGGTTTCCACTTGCTGATTTAAGGGGCTCTGGGAGCAGGGAAGAGAGTGACTTCCCAGGCCCTGCTCCCCACATTCTAGTTCTCACTATCCCTGTCTCACAGCTGACAAGGGAGAGGTCCAGAATTTTTTTTTTTTTTTTAGTTGAGATCTCACTCTTGCCCAGGCTAGAGTGCAATGGCATACTCACGGCCATCACAGTCTCAACCTGCTGGGCTCAGGCGATCCTTCTGCCTCAGCCTTCCAAGTAGCTGGAACTACAGGTGTGCACCACCACGCCCAGCTAATTTTTTAAAAATTTATTGTAGAGATGAGACCTCACCAAGTTGCCCAGGGTGTTCTTGAGCCATGGATTTAGGAAATCCTATCACCTCCACCTCCCAAAGTACTGGGATTATAGGCATGAGCCACTGTGCCTGGCTCCAGAAGTTTTTTTTGTTTTTGTTTTCTGAGTTAAGTCTCACGCTGTCACCCAGACTGGAGTGTAGTGGCACACTCACGGCCACCCTAGCCAACCTGCTGGGGTCCAGCGACCCTTCCACCTCAGCCTTCCAAGTAGCCAGAACCACACACTACCATGCCCGGCTAATTTTTGATTTGTTGTAGAGATGCTTGGGCTGGTCCCAAACTCACAGGCTCAGGCAATCCACTCACTTTGGCCTCCCAAAGTGCTGGGATTACAGGCTGAGCCACCGAGCCCAACCCAGAAATTTTAAGCGGAAATTCTTGAACTGGAGTGATTTCTAACAGTTTTCTCTGCCTCTGCCTCTCTTCTCTCAGATCTAGGTAAAATGAAATAATTGCAAAAGAGGAGGAGGAAGGGGGGTGGGATTATGGGGTTAGCAGTTGAGGGAAACTGCCAGGGGAGGGAGGGGCATACTTCATCAACAAGGCTACCTGCATAATCACTGTATATCTAACCCTGAATTGTACCCCACATCTTTATAATGAAAAAAGAGGAAAATGCAATAGCCCTAAAAGAAAGAAATGACCCAATTTAATCTAGAATATATACAAATAATATATATCACATCCAGAGTCACTTGTGACTTAATTACTGTTAGTAATTGACACATGAAAGTTTGCAAATGTTTAATAAGTTAGAGTCAGTGGCATCCCTATAATGATGTCACTTGAGCTCACTTGATTCGGACAGCTTTTCCTATGTAAAGAGAAATGAACAAGATACCAGGTGATCCTCCAGGAACTGAGCAAGGGGTTATGTCACACCAAAACAACCATCCATTGAGTACTGATGCAGAAAAAATGTCTGAGAGTTTCTGGGACTGAGCTAGGAACAGGAATCATGATTTTCTTCTAGTTTAGTCCTGGCTTTTGGATGCTCCTGTTTTATTTTTGCAGATATTGTTCATGAGTAGCTATTTGACATATTTAAAGTTTCAACTGAGGAAGAAAAAAATATTGAATAAAAAAATCACTAAGAACAAAAAGGTAAATTAAAATTGGAGATGAGTATATTTTTCAGGGTCATTTCTAAATTACCTTTTCCTTCCACCCTTTATTTAATTAATTTATTTATTTTGAGTTGGAGTCTCACTCTATCGCCCAGACTGGAGTTCAGTGGCACGCTCATGGCCACCGCAGCCTCAACCGACTGGGCTCAGGCCATCTTTCCACCTCAGCCTTCCAAGTAGCTGGAATTACAGGCACATGCCACCACGCCTGGATGATTTTTTAATTTATTGTAGAGACAAGGTCTTGCCAAGTTGCCCAGGCTGGTCTCGAAACCTTGGGTTCAGGCAATCCTCTCACCTCAGCCTCCCAGAGTGCTGGGATTACAAGGCTTGGGTCACTGCACCCAGCCCCTTCTACCCTTTAACCAAAAGAATAAAGATAAAACAAAAACTAAAGATAACTATAGATAATTAAACCCCAGTTTGTCACTGCAGTGATCCAATTGCATGAAAGCAATATATGAGTCAGAACTGTGACCCAAGATGTCAATTATTTTCAGAGGAGTTCTTGTTCTTGGGTTTATAGTTAGATGGCTTCCTTAAATTGGTTTCTATTTAGACTCCTCAGTTATATATGTATATATATTGAGATGATGTATTTGTCACAGGAATTTGACCCTAAATTATTCCTTTAAGCCAGAGTCTAGCAGGAACTACAGAATGTTGAAGCATAGCACAGCATCTTACATGGTGGTTGATTACATAGATATTAGCATTAGAACACCTGGGCTCAAACCCTGGTGCAGCCACTTATCAGTCTTGTGATCCTGGAAAGTTTAATTGCTCAGAGTATCAGATTTTCTTATATGTAAAATTAGGAGAAAAATAATTGTCCTTACTTCATAGGAAAATGGCAATGGTTAGATAAAACAATGCAGGTAACGTATTTAGGAGAGGACCTGACCCAGAATAAGTATTTAATATATGTGAGTTGCTATTAGTATTATTATTATTAGTGGAAAATATCAGCACTTTTATTTTGCAAAAGAAAAAACAAGAACCTATTATTTTAACTTGAAGATCTAAACATTATGTTAATTTCTAAAATAGGAATTTAGGCAAGAAAATCGAACTGTGGATACAAGGTAATCTTTGCAATGGATTACAGCTCAGAATCGGCAGAGCTTTTACCTGACGTGGTTATCCTACATACTCTGCCTGAGATCTGTTGTCTGACAGGAAGGACTGCATTTCTTATTGAAGAGCTCTAAGGATCCTGGATAATACCCTGGCTCCATCTGGATTGAGTTACTAGTGTCCCTTACAGGGTTCTCTTCCTCAAGTTAGATGCTTACTATTCACTTATTTATGGAAATGAATCTTTTCTACTATGTTTAACACACCCTTCAGAGTTAGCACCTCTTTAATAAAGCAAATGGCTGGCAATATTTTTTAAAATTAAATTTCCAATTTATGAGAATAGAGTGTATATACTCTCTAAAACTTTTTTTTTGACATAACTTCAAACTTACAGAAAATTTGCAAACAATGAAGCAACAAACTATATATCCTTCGCTAATATTTCCCTATTGTCAACACCTTTTCATTTCTGCCTTACCATTCTCTCTCTTTCATTATATTTTTTGAACCGTTTGAAAATTGTAGACATGACACCACATTGCCCCTAATACCTAAATGTGCATTTCCTAAAAACTAAGACTGTCTGTTATATAACCACAGGCAATTAATGCTGAATAATACTATCCTAACCCATAGACTCCATTAAAATTTTGTCAGTTGTCCCAATAATATCCTTTATAGGTCCAAAATCCAATCTAGGATCATGGGTTGCAATTAGTTGTCATTTCTCTTTAGTGTCTCTCATTTAAAAAAAAATATTTTGTCACCGACATTTGTATTCGTCTGTTTTATGTTGCTATAAAAGAATTCGTGAGGCCGGGTCATTTACAAAGAAAAGAGGCTTATTTTGACTCACAGTCCTGCAGACTATACAAAAAGTTGGCATCTGCTTCTGGTGAGGCCTCAGAGAACTTACAATCATGGTGGAAGGCAAAGAGGAAGCAGGCCTGCCACATGGTGAGAAAGGAAGCAAGAGAGAGAAGGGAGGTGTCAGGCTGTTTTAAACAATTATCTTTCATGTGAACTAATAGAGTGAGAACTCACTCATTACTGCAAGAATGGTACTAAGCCTTTCATGAGAAATCTGCTCTCATGACTCAAACACTTCCCACTAGGCCCCACCTCCAACGTGAGATTTGGAAGGGACAAACAGCCAAACAGTATTAACAGTTTTAAATTTTACTGTGTAAATATTACTCAACTTGAGTTTGTCTGACATTTTCTTTCTTTCTTTCTTTCTTTTTTTTTTGATTTGGAGTCTCACTCTGTCATAGGCTGGAGTGCGGTGGTATGCTCAGGGCTACTGTAGCCTCAACCTGCTGGGTTCAGGCGATCCTTTCACCTCAGCCTTCCAAGTAGCTGGGATTACAGGCACACATCACCATACCTGGCTAATATTTTTATTTGTTGTAGAGACAAGGTCTCACCATGTTGCCCAGGTTGGTCTCGAACCCGTGGGCTAGGGCAATCCTCTCGCCTCGGCCTCCCAAACTGCTGAGATTACAGATGTGTGAGCCACCATGCATGGCTCTGATATTTTCTTATGATTAGATTCAGATTATGCATTTCTGGCAGACCTACTACATTTTATTCTTAATGTATAATATCAGGAGGTACATTACACTTATTTGTCCTATTACTGTTGATTAGACTTTTATTACTTGGTTAAGATTGTGTCTGCTAATAATATAAAATTATTAATATGATTATATAAATGTATTAAGCAATAGATAAGTATTTTATGGAGAGATGTTTTGAGATTATGTAAATATCCTACTCCTCATCAAATTGTTACTCATTAGTTTTAGCACCTGTTGATGATTTATGACTGAATTAAATATTACCCTGACAGTTACCAAATGTAATTTTCAAACTCCATCTTTCCATAATAAATATTTATTATTCATCCTATAATACATATTTAGTATTCTCTTGTAAGGTCGAGTTTTTACTGTACTTTCACTTAGTTATGTATTCATTCATTTATTTATATAAATATGGATTCATGAATTTCTATTTTGTTCAATATGTTATTACCTATTATTATCAGGCTGGCTCTTACGTCCTTTGACATGTCTCCATCATTCTTTGAGTACTTACTTTCTGGTCCAACAAGTTCTAGGCTTCACTGACATTTCTCTGCCAAACTCACTTTTTAAAAGTCGTTTCTTTAATTCCATTCCCTGGAATTAATCATAAAGAACTCTGGTTCCTTTTAGTGGAAAATGTTATTTAGAAACTGTGATTTCAGTGCTTCTTGTTATTGAGATATCATTGCTTTTGGGCCTTCTCAGCAGATTAGGAAATATATATAGGTGTGTGTATGTGTGTCTATATAGACACACATATACATCTACCTGTCTGTCTACCTACCTATGTTAAAAATTACGAATTCACACAGATACTTTCAGTTCTAATCTAACACCATAGGGTTTATCCTAGCCTCTTTTAACTACTTGTAATTCCTTTCTCCAACATGGAGAAATCTGGCTCCCACTAGCCTCTATATATTTATTCAGGTAGCCAATACTCCTGTGTGTAACCAATGTATGACCACACAGGCTGCCTCTTTGGCCTCAGTCCCACAGACCAGGCTAGCGACACCAGCAAAATTCTTGACCCTGATTAAAGGAAATGAAAGAGGAATATATGGTATGTATTTTCTTCTTTAATTGAGCCTGAATTAGAAGTTCTGCTCCTCAGTGTGAAGTGTTTTCCTACTTAACTCCAATTCAAAGTTCAAAACAGACAAGTAAAACACCAAAGTGAGAGGTTCACGTTCAATTGTTACAGCTAGTAATTGACTTGGCAAGTGATTATCTATTGTGCTTATTCTTATTATCAGAAACTGAGGTAACACCTACCCTACTGAAGCCATTAAAGTCAATCATTTTGTTGCATAATGCACAGATCTGCCCATTTTAGTGCAACCAATGAGCTTGATTAATGTGGGTAGTTGCTTGATGACTTGTGATACAGAAAAAGAAATTTCTTAATGTGGGTAGAAATCCAAAGATCAGATTACAGCATCTTGTGCCACCAGTTTATATTTCTTAGATTATATGCATTTTTTATTGTAACTAATATTTGGGAATTCAACATTTCAATATACTTAAACATTGTCCTAACTGGAAGTATTACCTATGTATATAGTCCTTGATAATAACAGCAGTTTGGATAATAACATTGAGTTTGCTTAACCAGTTCTCAAACTTTTGTCATCATCAAAAGTCCTCAAACTTTTGGGATTATCAAAAATCCTGTGGTGATTGTTAACAGTGCTGATCTTTGGGCCCACCCCCCAGAGATTCTGATTCAGTAGCTCTGGGGAAGATCTGCATATTAATGAGATCCCCAGGAGGTTCAGCAGCAGGTGGTCAAGGGACCACAGTGTGAAACACTGGATTAGCTCTTTTTATTCAAGTCCAGAAGAGTCCTAAAGCTGTGGCCAATCATTCTCTGTCATATGTAAGGTTGAATTGGTCATTTAGGATCCAGTAATGCTTTCACAACCAAGCAAATCAAGCAAATCACTGTGTTGACACTTGGCTGCCAACGTCTGCCATTGTGGACAAATGAGTCGGTTTGTTCATCAACACTCATGAGTCAAGGTTGTACTAGTGGGTCTGGCACCAAAGCCAGAACCCTGATAGATCAGGCAGAGCTGCTGCAAGGTGCCTTCCAGGGTGCCCACCTGATGGGCCAGGAGGACAGGAGGGTAATATTGGGTTTGTCTGGCTAGTGTTCTTATCAAGGAGGACTGAGAAGTGACTAGGGGCAGACTGAGGATGTGTGCTCCACAATCCCTGGTTGAAGTCTGTTTCCTTTCTTCATGAAAAAAGAATGGATCACTGGATAAATTACAGTCTTCAGCAGAAAGAAAACAAATGATCAGTCAGCACTTATTCAATCACTGAATTATGCTGAGTGCTTTCACAAAGAGTATGGCATTTACTCATCATAAATCACCTGCTGTATCTGTGACTTTATCATCACATCCCACAGATGACCTGGAAGGGAGATAAGAGTGTGTGAAGTTTGCACATGATCACACAACTAGTAAGGAATCATGAAGAGCTTTGACCCTTGGCCTTTTGTCATTAAAGCCAATGCTTTGTGTAATAAACACTATATTGGGCAACATCTTGTATTTTGGCTTTGTTTTCCCTCCCAAAAAAGCTGCTATTCAGGAAAACAGAAACACTGTCATGTATGAAAGTAAAGCCAGGCAGACCTGTGACATGAACCTAACAATAGCCTGACCCCTTTTATGACTTTTACCACAATTCAAATGGAATCCCATTGAGACAGTGATTCACAGTATCTTTCTACCTTGACAGAGGAACAAGCTTGTCCATAATTTGCATATGTTCAAACCAGGCAAAGTGGGGACCAAAAGAAGGCCCAAATTTTACCTGTATGTACAATGACCGCTTGCATACGTAATCCTGAATTGTACCTCACATCTTTAAAATAAAATATATTTTGAAAAGAAATTGCATATGTTAAAACAAAATGAGGATTTACAGATATGACATGTAGCCCCTACATTACTGCAGATCTGCAACCCATTTCTGAAATGTGGCATACATGGCCTCAGTTGGTCTATATGCTTTGCTTCCTGTAAGAGGGAAAGATTATTACGTGGCACTGACAGACGGGCTTAGACTCCAGGTAGGAAATTCTTTTGAATTCAATTTATGTTGAATAATCTTACCCCATGGGGCTAAGGAGTTAAAATGAGATAGTCCACATAATATCTTTGGCATAATAGCTGGCGCAGACCAAGTAATTGACACTAATAGTTATGCTGTCAATAGTTATGTGATCAATATTAATGTTAGCCATATTTTTAACATACTATTGTTAAAGAATGTAAAAATATATTCTCTATGAATTATTTAATTTACTATAAAATTGTTTGGTTATGCTTTGCCTAAGACCATAGAGTGATTTTTTCCCATTGTTGCAACCATCTTGCTTGGACTCTTTCCCTATCCCCAACTCTGCCTCCCACTTTTCTCCTCTCCCCACACTTACAGTCATTAGAGAAACTTTGTAGATTGTTGCTTGTGAGAACCCTGGATTTTTCCCTCCCAAGGTAGTGAGGGAACCAGGTTTTGATTAGGAAAATTTAAAGCAAAGATGCTCTTTTGAGATAGAATTATTTCATTGAGTTTATTTTCTTTGCATTTATGTGATAAAAAGGACCATTTGGGTGATTTCACAAGAAGAAAGGATCAGCCTTTCCCTCAAGGAGTGTGGTAGGGCTCATTATTTCCAGATCTAAAGGTTTGAATGTCTGAGAGTGTATTGATAGAAATGATGAGACGCTAGACTGGTTCTCCCTAATAGTCTTCCAGGCTTCACGAGAAATTCTTAGCTCAGTCCTTCTGCTTCCACCAGCTTCTTCATAACCCTCCCCCTAACCCCGATTTCAGTCCAGGTGCACTATTGCAGGAGTCAAGGGTCCCTTTGTTCATGGACAACGATGGCAGCGCTTGAGTTTCCGACTCAGAAACTTGAAATGACCAATGTTTCTCAGCTTGGAAGAGCCAGAGGGCAAACCAGATCTCTTTACTTTCCTCAGGAGATTCCACTTTCCTCAGTGCTTGGGCAGTAGGTTTGAATGTCTGAGAGTGTATTGATAGAACAGATGAAACACTAGACAGCAGGCCCAGTTCTCCCTAATAGTCTTACAGGTTTAGTATGACATTCTTAGCTCAGTCCTTCTTTGAGATTAGCTCATGATCGCTTTCTTGGTACCCTACAACTCAATTCATCCATTCATGGGCACAGGCAGTCCCCAAAAGTCAGTGCTTTAGGTGGACAACACAGAAATAATACTAAGAATACATTAAGAAATGTTCATGTCCATCATCATATCTGATCCATTACCAGGTCTGGTCAATTTTACTCCCTAAGTATTTCTCAGATGATTCACATCTCTCCACCTGTCTACCATCTTTCTAGTGTAAGCCACCATTATCTCTAATGTGGCTACTGCAAAATGTCCAAAATAGTCTCCCTCCCTTGTGTACTCTGGTGCCCCCTTCAGTCCATTTTTCTCCCTGCATGTTGAGCTCAAGGCCTATCTTGGTTGTCCTGGAAGAACAGGTCTTCCCAGGCCCCTGTGCTTAGTCAACACCCACACTTTAGATCTAAGCACTAGCAAAGGTCACTTCCTTTGCCTGTGTAAATTATTGTGCTGTTAGCTCTTAGGGAAATTTCTTCTTTTACTTCATAGAATTTATCTCAGTTGGTAGCTAAACACTCATCTGTGTGATTATTGGATCAATGACTATTCTCCACCAGACTATAAATTCCCCCAAAAGCAATGCATCTTTTTTTGCTCATTATTCTCTTGCATAGTGCCTGATGCATAAGAATTTGTTGAAATATCAAGAAGAAAAATGTAGCTAAATTTTGCCTTAAATAGATAAGAGAGAGGCCTTGGGGGAAAAAGTCTCGACAAATGCACCCTAGATTTTGTTTTCACACCAAAACTCAGTCCCTCCCTCCCTCCCTCCTTCCCTCCCTCCTTCTCTCCTTCTTTCCCTTCCTGTCTCTCTCCCTCCCTCTTCCTTCGATAAAGATATATTCATCTATATCTACATCTACATCTATATCCATATATCTTTTTCCTCCCCTTCTTCCCTATTTCTCACTACTTTCCTAACTCTTCTACTTTTTTCTTTCTGTAGAAACTCTGTCATCTCAATGAACAAAGATTATAAATGGCAATAGAAGATATTCTCTTTGGAAGGGCAGGCTTCAGAAGATCTGAGATGCTTCACTAAAGTCTGAATTAACTCCACTAGGACCCCCCAGAACCTCTATGTTTGTAATTAATTTTGCTCACTCTTTTTTGGTTCTTTAAAAAAATTCTTCCACAGTTTTATTTATTTATGAAACTTTTTAGTAGAAAATTTAAAAATTACATAAGAAGAAAATAGTATTATGAACTTTTATGTATTCATCAGTTTTAATAATTAATAACGCTTTGCCAAGCTTGTTTCATCTCTCTCTCCTTCTTCCACTTTTGTTGGTGGCAGTGAGACTGAAGTAATTGAAAGCAAATGTCAATATCATATTTCACTCATAAATAGTTCAGTAACTAACTCTAACACTCAAGGTAGTTAAAAAACAAACCCCAATGACATTATAATCTCTAACAATAATTCATATAATTTTAATATTACCTAATTCCTTGCCCATACTCAATTTTCTTTGTTGTCTAAAAATTGTCCTAAAATTGGGTGGTTTAGTGTAGGCTCAAACAAGGACTACACATTACAGGAGGAACTGAATCATTTATCCCATACAACTTATCATCTTCTAAATTTGGCTGATTGCCTCTTTGCCCAACTTGTTCTTTTTTTTCTTTTTTGAGTTGGAGTCTCACACTGTCACCCAGACTAGAGTGCAGTGGAATGCTCCTGGCCACCGCAGCCTCGACCTGCTGGGCTCCAGCGATCCTTCCACCTGAGTCTTCCAAGTAACTGGACCTACAGGCGCATGCTACCACGCCCGGCTAATTTTTTGATTTATTGTAGAGATGAGGTCTCGCCAAGTTGCCCAGGCTGCTCTCGAACCTGCGGGCTCAGGCAATCCACTCACCTCAGCCTCCCAAAGTGCAGGATTACAGGCTGAGCCACCGAGCCCGGCTTCAACTTGTTCTTTATCCCCTGAATTTCCTACAAAATTGTAGCTAGGTCTCTAGACTTGATTAGATTTGAATTCACCCTTTTTGGTGAGAATAACTTGTAGGTGCTTCTGTGGACTTCTTATTCATCATATCAAGAGACATATGATGTGTCTGTTTGCCTCACTTCTAGTGATTTTAAGATTTGGTGAACTGATTAGATTGTTAGGAGACAATTTTCCCTGGGGCTCTTATGTTTCTCTTGATCTTGGAAGAAGATGCTCTAACTGCCTTTTGTCTGCATTATCTCCTCAAGGATGTTTATATTGTGAATGAACTTGGAAAAAGCAATAGTGTCTCCCTCTGGAGCAAAGGGTGGGCAAGGTTACTTACAGCATACAAATATTAGAATTTCCTGAACTCAGTGTCTTTTTTCTGAAATGAAACCTACTATTGTACAGGGTCGTCTGACCCTCTTTGCGTGCTCTATCACAATGGAGTCTTGGGGAACCGTGCAAAAATGATGTTACTCTGGCTATTGCCAGGGCTGTAATAAACTGCCCTCGGGGTATTAATCTGAATTTTCTCTCTGTATATCTCCATCATGCCTATATCCATATCTGTTTCTCTCTCTCTCGATTCAAATGCCGTGTTTGAAATTCACTTGAAATAATTATTCTTTGTAGTTATAGTATCCATTTGATAGTTAGATTACATTGTTTTTAATATTTCGCAATTGAGTTTTTAATTTTTATTAATTTAAAAAATTGAATTTTTAGAGTAATTTTAGGTTCCCAGCAAAATTGAGCAGAAAATACAAAGTTCCTCTATAAACCCTGTTCCCACACATGCATAACCTCCTCCACTGTGGTACATGGTATTACAACTGATGAACCTACATGGACACATAAGTGTTACCCAAAGTCCATGGTTGACAGTTGGGTTCATGCTTGGTGTTGTAAATTTTGTAGGTTTAACAAATGTATAAAAACATGTATTCAACATTGTAGTATCATACAGAATAGTTTTATTGCCCTAAAAATAATCTATGCTCTGCGTATTATTCATCCCTTTCCCCACCCCAAACTCCTGGAAGCCACTATCTATTGTCATAGTTTTTTATTTTGTAGTTTTGTCTTTTCCAGATGGTTATAAAGTTGTAATCATACAGCATGTAGCCTTTTCAGATTGGCATCTTTCATTTAGTATTATGCATTTAAGTTTCCTCCATGTCTTTTCATGTCTTAATAGCTCATTTCTTGTTAGCACTGAATAATTTTTTGTTGTCTGAATGTAGTACAGTTTATTTGTTCACCTACTGAAGGACATCTTGGTTGCTTACAAGTTTTGGCAATTATGAATAATAAAGCTACTATGAACATCCATAGATTTTTGAAGTGGAAATAAGGTTTTTGTGAGGAAATAAGTTTTCAATTCACTTAGGTAAATACCAAGGAGTGTGATTACTAGATCACATGGTAAAGCATGTCTAGCTTTCAAAGAAACTGCCAATTGTCTTCCAAAGTTGCATTCCTACAAGCAATGAGAGTACATGTTGTTCCACATCCTCGTCAACACTTGGTGGTGTCAGTGTTTTGAATTTCGACCATTATAGTAGTTGTGCCATGATATCTTATTGCTGTCTTAATTTGCAATTCCCCAATGCTATATAACATTGAACATCTGTATGTTTACTTGCTATCTGTGTATCTTCTTTGGTGAAGTATCTGTTAAGGTCTTTTGCCCATTTTAAAATCAAGTTGCTTATTTTCTTGTCATTTAGTTTTAAGTGTTTTTTTGTATATTTTGAATAATAGTCTTTTATCAGATAGGTCTTTTGCAAATGTTTTCTCCCAGTCTGTGGCTTCTCATCTCATTCTCTTGAAAGTGTTTTTCACAGAGAAGAAATTTTAATTTTAATGAAGTCCAGATTTTTGATGATTTCTTTCATGGATTGTACCTTCAGAGTTGCATCTAAGAAGTCATCATCATATCCAAGGTCACTTAGGTTTTCTCCTATGTTATCTTTTAGGAGTTTTGTAGTTTTGCATTTTACATTTAGGTCAACAATCCATCTTGAGTTAATCTTTTTGGAGGGTGTAAGGTCTGTGTTTAGGTTCATTTTGTTGCATGTGGGTGTCCAGTTGCTTCAGCACCATTTGTTGAAAAGACTAACTTTGCTCCACTGTGTTGCCTTTGTTCCTATGTCAAAGATTTAGTTGACTGTATTTATGTGGACCTATTTCTGGTCACTCTATTCTGTTACATATATCTGCTTGTTCTTTTGCCAGTGCCACACTATTTTGATTACTGTAACTTTATAGTAAGTCTTGAAGTTGGGTAGTGTGAGTCCTCCAACTCTGTTCTTCTTCAGTATTGAGTTGGCTCTTCTGGGTATTTTGCCTCTCCATATAAACTCTAGAATGAGTTTGTCAATATCCACAAAATAAGTTGCTGGGATTTTTGGTTGATAGTATTATGTTGAATCTATAGATCAACTTAGGAAGAACTGACATCTTGACTATATTGAGTCTTCCTATTCATGAACATGGAATATCTCTCCATTTATTTTGATATCTGTCTTGATATCTTTTCATAGTTTTGTAGTTTTCCTCATATAGATCTTGTATATATTTTGTTAGATTTATACCTAAGTATTTCATTTTGGGGGTGCTAATGTAAATAGTAATGTGATTTTTTAAAACTTCAAATTCCACTTGTTCACTGCAGGTATGTAGACAAGTGATTGACTTTTGTATGTAAACTTTGTGTCTTACAACCTTGCTATAGTTGCTTCTTAATTCCAGGAATGTTTTTGTTAATTCTTTTTTATTTTTTACATCAATGCCAGCTGTGAACAAAGTTTTATTTCTTCCTTCCAAATCTGTATACCTTTTCAGGTAATAGTTGTGCCATGGGATCCCATAATGTCTATGGGATCTGCCCTGATGTCCCTTCTTTCATTTCTGATATTAGTAATTTGTGTCCTTTTCTTGTCTTGCTGCATTAGCTTAGACTTCCAGTATGATGTTGAAAAGGTATGAAGAGAGGAAACATCATTGATCTTGGTAGGAAAAGCTTTAGTTTTTTCACTATGAAGTATAATATTAGCTGTAGATGTTTTGTAGATGTCCTCAAGTTGAGGACATTTTCCTTTATTCTTAGTTTGTTGAGAGGTTTTTTTCCCCCCAATGAAAGGGCTTTGGACTTTGTAAAATGCTTTTTCTGCATCTGTTAATTTGATCACATGAAATTTTTTTCTTTAGCCTGTTGATGTAAATTGATTGATTTTTGAATGCTGAACCAGACTTGCATACGTGGGATATGGTATATAATTATTTTTATAAATTGTTGAATTCAATTTGGTAATATTTTTGTTGAGGATTTTTGCATCTGTATTCATGAGAGATATTGCTCTGTAGTTTTCTTGTAATATCTTGGTCTGGTTTTGGGAATAAGATAATGATGGCCTCATAGAATGAGTTATTCTCATAGAATTGTTCCCTCTGATTCTATCTTCTGAAAGAGATTGTAGAGAATTGGTATAATATCTCCTTAAATGTTTGGTAGAATTCACCAATGAATCTGAGTTTTTGCTCTCTGTCTTGGATAGTTATTAATTAGTGATTCAATTAATTTAATAGCAGTAGGCCTATTCAGATAGTCTGTTTCTTACGTGAATTTTGACAGATTGTATCTTTGAAGAAATTGGTCCATTTCATATTTCTTTATTATTTCTTTAATGTCTATGGGATCTACCCTGATGTCCCTTCTCTCATTTCTGATATTAGTAATTTGTGTTTTCTATCTCTCCTTTTTCTTAAACTGGCTAGAGGCTTATCAATTTTATTCATCTTTTCAAAGATCCAAGTTTTGGTTTTATTGATTTTCTCGGCCGGGCTCGGTGGCTCAGCCTATAATCCCAGCACTTTGGGAGGCTGAGGCGGGTGGACTACTTGAGCCCGGGGGTTCGAGACAATAAATCAAAAATTAGCTGGGCGTAGTAGTGCACGCCTGTAGTGTTGGCTACTTGGAAGGCTGAGGCGGAAGAATCGCTGGAGCCCAGCAGGTTGAGGCTGTGGTGGCCGGGAGCGTGCGATTTTCTCTATTGATTTCCTATTTTTAATTTCATTGATTTCTGCTCTAATATTTCTTATTTCTTTGCTTCTGCTTAATTTGGATTTAATTTGCTCTTCTTTTTCTACTTTCTTCTATTGAAAATCTACATAATTGATTTTAGATCTTTCCCTTCCTTCCTGTTGGAGTCTCATTCTGTCGCCCAGGCTGGAGTGCATTGGCACATTGGACTCGCTGGGCTCCGGCGATTCTTCCGCCTCAGCCTTCCAAGTGGCCGGAACTACAAGTGTGTGCTACCACGCCGGCTAATTTTTGATTTATTGTAGAGACGAGGTCTCACCAACTTGCCTGGGCCGGTCTTGAACCTGCGGGCTTAGGCAATCCCCTCACCTCGGCTTCCCAAAGTGCTGAGATTACAGGCTGAGCCACTGAGCCAGGCCATCATTTTCTAATACATGCATTCAATGCTAGACATTTCCCTCTAAGTACTCCTTTCCCTGAATTCCCCAAATTTTGATAATGTTGTGTGTTTTCATTTTCATTTAGTTCAAAATATTTTTTATTTTAAATTTTCCTTCATATATGCCAATTTAACTTTTTCTTGACATTTCTTTTTGTCCCTATGTGTTATTTAGAAATGTGTTGCTTAATCTTTAAGTATTTTGAGATTTTCTAGAATTTTTTTTTTGTTTTCTTCTAATTCAATTCCATTGTGATCTGAAAGCAGACATTGCATAGTTTCTACTTTTTAAAATTAGTTAAGCTGTGTTTTATGACTCAGAATGTGGTCTATTTTAGTGAATGTCTCCTGTGAGTTTGAGAAGAATATGTATTTTGCTGTTGATGGATTAAGTAGTCTTAGACGTCTATTATATCCAGTTGATTTATGGTGTTGTTGAATTCAACTATGTCCTTACTAAGATTTTCTGCTGCATCTGTCCATTTATGATAGAAGAGTGTTGAAGTCTCCTATTATAATAGCGAATTCATCTATTTTTTGAAGCTTCATCAGTTTTTGCCTCACATGTTTTGGCACCTTGTTGTTAGGTGAATACACATTAAGAATTATTATGTCTTCTTAGAGAATTGACTCCTTTATCATTATGTAATGCCCTTTTTGTCCTTGATAACTTTCCTTGCTCTGCAGTTTGCTCTTTCTGAAGTTAATATAGCTACTTCTATTTTTTTGATTAGTGTTAGCATAGTATACATCTTTCTTCATCAATTTACTCTTAATCTATATGTGTCTTTATATTTAAAATTTGTTTCTTGTAGACAACATATAGTTGGATTTTTTTTTTTTTTTAGACAGCGTCTTACTCTGTCTCCCAGGCTGGAGTGCAGTGGCATGATCATAGCAAACTTCTGGGCTCAAGCAACCCTCCTGCATCAGCCTCTCAAGTGCTGGGAGTATAGGTGTGAGCCACTGCACTGGCCCAAATCTTGTTTTTTGATTCACTTTGACAATCTCTTTTTTTTTTTTTGAGTTGGAGTCTCACTCTGTCGCCCAGATGGAGTGCAGTGGCCGCTCCCGGCCACCGCAGCCTCGACCTGCTGGGCTCCAGCGATCCTTCCGCTTCAGTCTTCCAAGTAGCTGGAACTACAGGCGCGCGCTACCACGCCCGGCTAATTTTTGATTTATTGTAGAGATGAGGTCTCGCTTGCCCAGGCGGGTCTCGAACCTGCGGGCTCAGGCAATCCACTCACCTCGGCCTCCCAAGGCGCGGGATGACAGGCTGAGCCCCCGAGCCCGGCTTCAAGGGCCATTTTTCAAGGAAGACAACCTTTCCATGCACTGGGGTGGGGGCAGTGGCTTCAGAATGATTCAAGCACATAGCATTTATTACGCACTTTATTTCTATTATTATTAATAAAATATTTATACAACTCACCATAAAAAAAAGGTGCAGATGGAAGTGGTAAATAAAATAATGTGTGGGCCACACATGGACTAAAATAAGTGTCAGATTCTAACTCAAAGCCTGCCATCAGCTGCAGCTTTACAACAGGTGTCCATCAACTCGCTTGCCACTCATGGATAGGGTTTTGATGAGTATTCAAACAACTGATTTGTTATGATCTCTGCGGTCAATCCTCACTGCTCATATTAATCTGTAGTTGCAGCCTCTCCCCAGTGCTAGCATCACCACCTCAGATCCACCTCAGATCATCAAACATTAGATTCTCATAAGGAGTGTTCCACCTGGATCCCTCGCATGCACAGTTCACAACAGGGCTCGAGCTCCTATGAGAATTTAATGTCCGCACCGATCTGACAGGGGTGGAGCTCAGGAGGAGATACGAGCCATGGGGAGTGGCTGTAAATAGAGATGAAGCTTCCCTTGCTCACCTGCCACTCATCCCCTGCTTTGTAGCCGGGTTCCTAACAGGCCACGGACGGGTACCACCTGGCCCTGAGGCTGGGGACACCTGCCTTAGAGAACTCTCCAGTTATTGTGGCATTTCAGATAGAGCTCAGGAAGCAAGTCCCAATCTTACCTGATGAGCAGTCAGTGGACAGAGCTCAGGGATTTGTATGATCAGCTACAAATAAAAGAAGAAACCCTAGAAATGAGGGAACCAAAGAAGGGGAGTTAAAATCCTGCATGACAATAATAGCACAAAAGAGGGGATTGGAAACAGCTATATTGGATATATTGGACTATTTGTATGTTATTTAAATTAAGTCATCAGAGTGTTTTATGTTAAAATGGTAATTATAATCTGCCAGGCATCCAGTGACAAAATAACTCATAAGTATAGAAATTGAAAAAAAAGACTCAAAGTGGTAGATATAGAGAATATGTATTTAATGCCAAAGGAGGCTGTAATGGATAAACAAAGAAACACAAAAGAAATAGAATATATTGGTCAGGCATGGTGACTCACACCTGTAATCCCAGCACTTTTGGAGACAGATGTGGGAGGACCACTTGAAGCCAGGAGTTTGAAACCATCTGGGCAACATAACAAGACCTCATCTCTACAATTTTCTTTTAATTATCTAGACATTAGATTGTATGCTTGTAGTCCCACCTATGTGGAAGGCTGAGGTAGACTTGCTTGAGCCCAGGGGTTCGAGGCTGCATCAAGCAATGATTATGCCATTGCACTCCAGCTTGAGTGACAGAGAAAAACTCTATCTAAAAAAAAAAGGAAAGGAAAATAAAAAAATATATATATGTAAAACAAATATAAAAATAGTAGTTACAAATCCTTCCTACATATTCAGTAATTACATTAAACATAAATTGGTTAAATATTTCAATCAAAAGGTAGAAAGTTTCTGGAACAGAATTAAAAGAAAACATTGGCCAACTACATGCAATGTAAAAGAGACGTATTTGAGTCATTGTTTTGTTAGGCACTGGCCAGGCCATGTTTTCTTCGTTTTGGCACCCTCCCGCACCTTGGGGAGGTGAATCTCCTCGCTTGTTCTCTCTAATTTACTTTCTAAATAAACTTTGAAGGCTCTAAAAAAAATAAAAATTAAAAATTAAAAAAATGACATACTTTAGAACCAGAGACAGAATGAAGATAGAAGTCAGAGGATGACAAAGATTAATACCAATGCTTTATAATTCTTCCAAAAATTAGAGAGTACTTCCCCACTCATTCTATGAGGCCATTATTACTCTGACACCATAACCAGAAAAAAAAATCATGAACAAAGAGTACTACAGATTACTATCCAATTTGAATATAGATGTAAAAGTTCAGCAACATGTGAAAACATTTACATTTCATGACCAAGTAATATTTATCCCAAGACGGCAAGGTATGAACATAAAAATCAATGTGATACATGATATAAAACATTAAAAAAGGAAAATGGACAAACTCACATCATCATTTCAATTGGCAGAGAAAAAAACATTTGATAAAATTTCACATCCTTTTTATTAAAAAAACAATTTAAACCACTTAACTGGGAATATAAATTAACTTCTTCCAGCTAATAATGGAATCGACATCTAGCATCAAATTTAGTGGTGAAAGACCAAAAGATTTTCCTCTGAAATCAGGAAAAGCACAGGATTTCTGGTCTTACAGTTTCTACTGAACATTGTCCTAGAGAATCAAGAGAGAGCAATTAAGAAAAATAAAGAAAGAAAGAAGGAGAGAGAGAAAGAAAGATCCAGAATGATAAAGAAAAGACAAAATCTCTCTATTAGTAGATGCTATGATCTTGTATATAGAAAATCCTAAAATGCACACACACACACACACACACACACACACACACACACACGCAGACACAGACACACACATATCCCATTAGAAATAAATGAATTTAGCGAGGTTGCAGAATTCAAGAACTATTACTATTCTTCTATTTATTACGATTTTTCTATATATCCTCAAAGAATGGGAAAAAATGAAATTAAGATAACAACAAAACAATGGCATTTTAATAATATAGAAATAAAAATAATAAATTAATTCATAATAATTTTAACCAAATGCCATGGACTATATGTATGTATGTATCCCCCCTGATTTTTATGTTGAAGTTAAACCCCCAATATGATGGTATTAAGAGGGAAGGTCTTGGAGAGGTAATTAAGTCATGAGAGTACAGTTCTCATGAATGGGATTATCACCCATTTAAAAAAAAGGAAGAGACACAGGATCTCTTTCTCTGCTTTTCATTATGTGAGGATACAATGAGAAAATGGTGTTTTGCAAACCAGAAGGGGCCCCCCCACAAGAACCAGCTATGCGGGTACCCTTGATCTCAGCCTTTCCAGCATCCAGAATTGTAAGAAGTAAATTTCCATTGGTTAAGACACCTAGTCTATGCTACTTTGTTGTGACAACCCAGACTGAGACATCAAAGAAGTATACGATTTGTACCCAGAAACAGGCAAATATAGTTGACAGAAATTACAGAAGATCTAAATAATTAATAAGGTACTTCATGGTCATGAATCTGAACACTAAATATTGTTGATACAGCAACATTTCTCAAATCTATCTACAGATTTAATATGATTTTTAAAATATCTCTTAAGAGATTAGCAAGTTGAATTTTAAATAAATATGGAAATACAGAACTGACGGTGTTACAACTTTGAGCTCCAACTTGAAGAAGTCGTGAAAGTCTTATCCAATGTTCTCATGATAAACTGTCAGCAACTAGATGCCACAGATATCTCTCTCTTGCCTTCTTTTTATTCTTCATAAGTAGGTCAGACAAATAACACAAGTCTATCGTTCCATATATTAACTATATAAAGTTCAAAGATTTTAAAACAGAACTGGGGCTATTGATCTCAAGGTGGCTCTGCTTAACATATAATGATATCAAAATAACAAAATGGCTTATTCCTGAGGACAATGGGATATTCTGATACAAACCAACCCGCCGCTGTCATCACAGGGATGTACCATGCTCCTCTCTTGTGACAGTCCCTGGTCTCTCCACCCTTCCTTTGAAACACACTCCATCTTTTCAGCCAGCTCCAGCCACAAGATTTCTTTCTAACTTCCATGAAGTATTACATTTTTCTTATCTTAGACATTCTATCTTCTTTTTCTTCCCCCGGCCTTTCACAAGGCTAAATCCTGCTTACCAATTAAATGGCATGAATAAGTCAGCATTTCATCTTCTGAAAATTTTTAGTTTACATAGACTCTCTCTAGAAAAGGCAATGGGATAGTTAGTGTTATAACAATATGCTAGAGCTAGAAGGCATGGCATTCCACTTTTATTGAACCCAGGTTCATTATGAAAAATAGCTTATTGCATTGTATAGGAAGGTACAAAAGCAAGTTACTTGCAGACTAGAACATTTACAAAATACAATTTCCTTCTATCCTCTTTTTGAAAAGAAGCAAAATTTCCAGATTTGACTCCTTTAAAAAATATTATTCAGGAAATTAGAGCAGCGCTATGCTTTTCAAAAACATGAAAAAAAAAAAAAGATAAGCGTCACTTGCCATTTTCATCAGAAAAGAGTCTTGATTCTGGATGAGGGACTATAATTAGCAATTCCGTTCATCAGTATTTCCTTCCTCTTTGTAAAAAATCTTGTCTTTAATTCCACAAAATATGTAAGTTCTTTAGTGAAGACACCCGCACTCATGTGTAGATGCTATTTTTTGAGTTAAAAAAATGTATGAAGTTTTCATCGTGCTGTCAAAGATGAAATAAGAAAATTAAATGTCAACATTATTACCCAGTAATAAGCATGGAGTATTTTTTATTTACGCAAAAAAAATCAAGAAAAATTTGTCTATGGCAAAAAAAAGTAAAAGAGAAAAGAAAAAAGGAAAGGGGGAGAGAGAAGCAACTACCAAAACAAACATTTAAGTTGAAAACGGAAAGCCTGAAGTCGAATCCAACAGAGCAGGGAATCCTATTTGCCGTTGCCGTTGTAGCTTCCTTCGTTGCCAATTGTCCCTTCCTTCCCAGGTATTTTTGTTTGATAACGGAGAGCTATGCTGTTAGATCCCTCTTTTTCTCGTGAGACACCTGGTAATATAGTTCTTGTTGGCTCAGAGCTGCCACTATATTTCTCCCTTGGGAGAATATACTATTTTCAATCCAAAAAGTTAGCAGAATGTGAAATCACTGCTGATTATTGTTCTTCTATTTCATCCTGGTTCAATTAGTATAGGGTATTGTATTTGTGAATTGCCTGTCATGCTAGGCTTCATGGTATGCTTATAATGGCAAATGAACTGTATGCCAAGAATTTTCTATAATGTGCATGTAAACCTGTTCAGTGTGTGATACACAACAAGTGCATTGGTTTATTGGCTCAGAAAGAGATTACCTGTATTCGTTCATTTTGCATTCACGTCACTTTTGCAGGGTCATCCGTTTAACTACCACAAACAAAAAATAAAGTGACAATACAGATTATTTTTACTGGCAATTTGGATAGTATGCTCAACATTAGATAAAATTATGAGACCTGGAGTGGTAGACAAATAGATTAAAACTACCCGTTTTCAGATTATTTGGGCTGTACACCCAATTTATTAATGAAAGAAAGGAAAACAGGTAGAAACTCTCTTCTTGGAACTGATTCATAAATGGGCTTTAAGATCTTTAATAATTTATATTTTGGCAATTATTGGGGAAAAGAAGCCAAGTTATGTTTGTTTTAACTGATCACATGGGAAGCAACCTAATTGTAGTCTCTTATTTTTTTAAACAATCATTTTGTTCTCCACATTAGAATGTTGAAATCTAAAAGGGCATATTTAGCCCTTTGATATATTCATGATTAAGTGTACTGAGGCCTAGGGTGGATTAATGCATCATAGCAGTTCAAACATCCCTTGTATTTTTTACTATCATAAGCAACACAAGTCATTTCTGTCTATACCTTTAACACTGATCGAAGGAAGAATTACAAACCATGACGGGAGAACACACAGTTATCTGAATATCTCCAATAGTTTACCAGCCACACCTTATGTGACCTAAAGAGAAAGTAAGCATTGAGATTCTCCAGACTCTTTACATACTGGTCTCAGTGGCTGTCACGTTTTGAAAATGAATGCCCTTTTTTCATTTTCCCCTTTTTTTCTTTTCTCTCTTCCTCCCTTTCTCTCTTTCTCCTGTTTTCCTTTTCTCTCGTCTTTCCTTTCTTTTCACAGGTAGAAGAGAAATAAAAGAAAAGGCACACAATAATCCGGTGTCATGATGTATATAATTAATATTGAAGTGATGATTGACTTTTCTGCATGTAATTGTATATGCGTGTGTGTTTATGTATGTGGGTGTGTGTAAGTGTGTGTGTGTAGCTAAAGCACTGAGGGTGAAGGAGACTTAAGACGAACCTAGAAAATAAATTGCATCTTAGTGAGAAATAAAAATTCCTTTCATTCAAAGCGCAGGTCACCATCAGGATAAAAAATCATTTTTACTGTATCATTTCACTGAATAAATTCAATTGCTAAGAAAGAATAAAACCTCTCCTTAAACTGGCATCTTTATTTCCTTGAGTTTCAGATTCTATTTGCTTCCCTGAGGGATTTCGCAAGTTAGAATCAGTATTTTCTTTCTTTGACTCTCTCAAACTTCCTGGTTGATATTTCCCTCAATTTCAAGCAATACAGAGATTAAAATGTGAGCTTTGTTGTTTCTGTTCTGGTATGCATCCAAGCAGCCTCTCAAATCTTGGATTTCTTATAAACCACAATATTGTAATCTATTGCCTTTTTCGAATGCAGGATGATAGTCAATTCTCAATAACAAAATTATGAATTAGATAGTGACACTCACTTTATTATTTCAAAACTACAAAGCAATTGTGCCAACTTCTGCTTTTTAACAGTAACAAACATTTTAATTATCTACATTTATTTTTTCACTTTTAAAATGGAAATAATAGTCTCCAGTCCCTGTTCTCCTCTTGTGAGTTGACAAGGAATTGGTAGGTAGATAATGGACAGGTAATTAGAAATTCTATGTAGATAGAGATCAGCAAGTCTAACTTTGGTGTTTTGGTTTAGCTTGGTTTTGGCTCAGGGGAAGTGGCTATTCTCTTAAGGTTCTTTTATAAGTTGTAATATTCAACAACATTAGAAGCAGAAGATGAACTTGAGAAATAATAGATGAAAATGACAGCAACATGTATTCTAATCTGACAGCAGTTCTTATTTCAGTCATAACATTTGCAATTATTCTGTTGATCAATTAAAGTAATGTATTCTGTACTCATGTAAGGCTACCCGATTATATGATAGGCAAAGTTGCTAGTGGTAGAAAAATACTGCATACTTGTCACCAGTACCGGGATCATAAGAGAGAGGAAGACAGAAATGCAAACCAATGATTGTCAACAATATGATAACTGCCTGAAATAAATCTGTGAAAAAATGCTCAGAAAAAATACAAAGGAGAAGTGAAACCAGGCTGATCTCTTAAGTGTTCGGGAATGGTTAAACTTTGCATGCATTTTAGACAAGAGGGAATGATAAATGTAAGCCCACAAGGCTGTGGGTCAACATGGCCCCTCTAGAAATTACAGATATTTCCATACGACTGAGCTTGAGGGGCTGGATGGGACCACTGGAAAATGTGACCAGAATGGGGTCGGGAGCAGAACAGGGAGGACCACTTTGCTTGATAAACAAAGTGTCATGCATTCCAAACACACTGGAAAGAATCCTATCAGTGGACTTTATACTGGGAAATGATTATATGAGGTTTGATTTGTTTTGTTTCTCAGGAAAACTATTATCTGAATATTTAAAGATGTGTTTCAGGATGGGGCAAGAAACATAAAGGTTTAAAAATTGTAAACAGACCAACTATCAGGAGATACTAAAAATGTTATTCCTGAGCCCCCTTCTATCTGCCATACTGACAAATTCACTAACCTAGACAATTTTGCAATTGAATATGAACATATGCTCAAGATGCCACAATTTGAGTACTAGCTGAAACTTTGTAGTAAACCAAGCAAAATACTTCACAGTTATTTTATTAACAAAGGTTGAGAATGTAAACAAAATATGGCCAAACTAGTATTAATTAAAAAAACTGAACATATATACTTATTTTTATAGCAAAAATTATTTTAAAAAAGAAAAAATCTGGCATATATATCATAACACAATTGTTGAATATTAGAAAGCTACTAAGTATAAATCATGACATTGATAGGTAAAAGAAAGAAAGGTAATCTCCATAGTTGCAGATAAGACATTTTATAATATTCAATAATCATTACTGCTAAAAACTCTTACACACACAAAGACAAAAATAATAGCTACCAAAAATACCGTAAAACAGAGATACATCACTAGATGGAAACTACTTTATCATGATTACTATTTGTATGTGTGTATAAATAAAAAGCCATCAGCATACTTAATGGTGAAATTTTAGAAGGGCTTCCCTTAAGTCAGGATGTCACTATCACATTATTATTTAATGTTTTTCTAACTTATGCAGTTGGGAAAACAAAGGAAAGCAAAACACAAATGCATCAATGCTAATCAGAAGAAAAATAAGTTAGCTGTGAAACATCCATCCAAGGGACTATTACTCAGTTTGGGAGTGATGAGATAAGAGGAATGAAATAGGTTTATGTGCTGTTATGGGATGATCCATATGGGAAGTAATAATAGCATTCTGTAGAATATGTATAATAAGGTCTCCTTTCTACAAAGGGGGGGTGTTTATGCTTATATGCTTACGCACGCATAGGCCATTTGGGATGACATACGCATGCCAGCACATAGACAAACTACTCATCCTCTTTGCTTTTAGAAATGGGACTGGAACTAAGGAATGCAAACAGAGTTTACTTTCAATTACATGGCATGTTTTCTTCTTGTTTTTCCATCAACCGTAGGCACGCATAGTTTATCCTCCTTAAAGAGGTTACTTTAAAAAAATCCATAAAGATTATGTTTCTTAACTAATTTGGCCTTTAGTATTTTTTTCACATCTTTATATGAGCCAAATTATAAACCCTCTGTTCCATATTTATTCTCTTTCATAATCAAGGATTATTTTGTTAATCTAATGTCCATTTTTTTTAAGGGAATCTTATTTTAGCTATTGTAGTTTAGTGCTACATCTCTTATTTCCCACATAAGACTCAACAACTAACATTTTATCCTTAAAAAAGTTACTTATGAGTAATTCAAAGTAAAGGCAATTCATTTTTTGAAAGGCATGGTCAAAAATAGTGAGTGGTATTGGAGTCCGTGGTTTACAAATTAAGGGGTATAGATCATTGCTTTTAAGCATTAGTACAAGTATGTCCGTTAATGGTCTCTAATAAAATAGCTTAATCCTATTTCCACATTAGCTTAGGGCAAAATTCTCGTCTCATTATATAGGATACAAAAACTGAAAACAAAGTAGATTCATGAGCATTTCACTTAAGACTTATGAATTAGAGGATGGAAGAAATTTGCTTCTAATGAGATAAAGAAGCAGAAATAGTAACAAAAAAATTAAGGTATTTAGAGCTAAAATAAAGTGAGTAGTTGAGCATTAGCCATTAAATTTAGCATGGGGTCCTCTACAGATTGCGAGGCACCATCTTGGTGGCTCAAATCCAAAATGGATTTTTAAACATAAATAATCCAGACTGATTTATAATGCACAAAAAAAAAATTCAACTCTTTACTTTGACTATGTGTTATATGGTTTCGTATAACACCTTTTATTTTCTTCATACTGAATCAGTGCACAGAATCTTTTAAAACAACTTTTCTAAAATTATAAACATAAGACAAATAAATCTTTCGTTTGGAGCATAGATAAACTGAGGTCAAGCAGGGGAGGATTTTAGTACTGTTCTGATCATCAGAGATTAAGATGCATCTGGGTGATGGAAAGCTTTATAATTAAGTTGTCATTTCTTTTCTTAATTGACTCTGATTTTCAAGTCTACAAATCTATATGTCAATGACATTAAATAGAGAACCTAGGTTAAAATAATTTTCAGTAAATGGGAAATGTTCGTATCCTAATGATAATTGGTATTTTGAGTTGCAAAACAACAAATTACTTCCTTTATTGGCTTTGGCTTCTGTTACCTCTGATTGATTCTTGCCATTATTTTTATTTTTCTGGGATGCAGATTTAGAGATTTAAGTAAGTTGTAGGTCAGGAAGGTTTTATTGTAGTTTTTTTTCTTGCTTTGTTTTTAAAGAGTGACACAGTTGAATATGTTCAGTCAATTACTTAGTATTATTATTAACTTTTATTTGCTATGCTAGTAGAAAATTCCTAAATTATTTTTATAAAATGATTATAAAATTTTAGCTAGACAAATACTTTGCAAGGTTGTATATTGATATATCTGATTTTTTTAAGTTATCATTTGTACAGTAAATTATTCTCCCTACTAAAAGAATACCACTAATAGATATTTAATCATATGATCGTTTTTGACCATTTCTCTAGTGTCATTTTGTGACTTTATATTGTGTCATATAATTGACACAATAAATCTGTTTCTCTGTGAAGCCTAAAGTCTTGTCAATTTGCTTTTCCTGTGACATTTGGATAACACATGGCACATCAACTGTTTTTCTATTAAAAAATCTAAGTGTTTATTAAATAAGAGAAGCAAATTTGTTGATACTAAAAACAAAATAGAAATATATCATCTACATGATTCTACACAGAAAATAATGGCATGTAATAAGTACAAATTACTTAATTTGATACATATAAAATATTGGTATAAGTTATTTATGTCTCATATATATGTCCACTCATTGTTTTCACACATAGCTACTATAAGTATATAGTCTACTCACACTTGCCTTTGACTCCTCCAGGTTATAAAGAACAAGTAAAATAATGGAAACTATAAGGGTAAGTAGAAGCCTTCACAGCCTCAGATATTCTCGGGCCAGGGAGTCATGAGCTTTCTTTCCTTAGTGTAAGCTAACAATTTCATACAGGTGCTTGAAATTAAAAACTGAGCATTAGATTGAACATCATGCTTCTTGATGCATTCACCAAGAAAATAGTTAAACATTCACAAACTTTAGAATGAGGGGATTGTTAAAACATAGATACTGGAAGTCCAGTGGTAAAGTCGGATTCATTACATATTTTTCATGGCTTAGGAATCTGCATTTTAACCAGTTCCATATGTGTATATAATGCAGGCACTAGAAAAACACTAGCCTAGGGATTTTTTCTCAAATTTATTACATTCAGAAATTGATTGTTAAAGGCACAGAAGATTTACTTATTCTTCTATAACAAAGTCATAATAAACAAACTGAAAAAATACTCCTAGCAATGTCTGTACGTGTAGAATTCATACCCATGGGGAAATCACTCTTAAGTCAGTCAATATAGCAAGTCATACATAATGGTATATTTAATTGATACATTAATGCAAACTAAATAATATTTAACATTAAGAGAAAAGAAAGGGTTAGCAAACCAATCCAGGAGAAAGCAAGATGAGCAGAAATTTCTCTGGGTCAGCAGGGACAACATGTCTAGCACTTATAGAGGAAAAACACAAGTAGATTATCCCATGACTCTCCAGAGATTCAACAAGATACACAGAAAGGAAAGAAGAATCTAAATGGTCATCCGGGGTTGGAACTAGGCAGACTCCCCTAAATGATCACACAAACTATAAGCAACCCCTGCATCCGGTCAGAGATGTGAATGAGGAGAATTAAGAAGTTCTGTGCTTTTTCCAGGGTCTTTAAAGTGCCCCTGAGCTTCGTGGAACTCCAAATTCTCATGGGAAACTGCCCTAACAATAGTCGTACACTGCCCATCCAGGTAAAAAGACCTAGGCAGCTCCAGCTGTCATATCCCAGGAACTCAATCCTTGCTAACATCTTATATTTAGCCAGTTTTGGAGAAAACGTGAGGACATGATTCTTGAATTTGCCAGCTGCGGCAGATAATTCCTACATGGGGCAGACTCTTACAAGAAGACCTGGTACAATGGCACTTTTACATTCTGAATTCAGACTGCCTGAGGCTAAGACAGGAGAGCTGGGTGGGACTTATTGCCCTAGCAAACTTTAACTCCCCTTGTAACTCTTTTATGTAGCAGTCTGTACAACATGGCAGAGTTATCCCAGTGGCTGGAGATTACTTCTCAATCTCCACCGCAGTGGCTAATTTGTCACACAGATGGGCAACTTGAGCACTTTATCCCTGCATTTTTCTGAAGGCACGAAACAGATGAGCAATTTGACTAATACCAAAAATCAAACCCAATGCCTATGTCAGCAGGGTAATCCCTTAGGGTAACACAAGCCAAGTAGAAAGTCCACCACCACCATCACACCTGGCTGTCTCCCAGAAACATCACTCTACAGTGCCTATGCCAGCCACTTGCCAATCTTAAATCATCAGAAATAGTCAACCAAATTGAGAAGGAATCAGAAAAATACTTCTGACAGTAGAAAAAGCAGAGTTCCGCCTTGGGAGGCTGAGGTGAGTGGATTGCCTGGGCAACTTGGCGAGACCTCATCTCTACAGTAAATCAAAAAATTAGCCGGGCATGGTAGCGCACGCCCGTAATTCTGGCTACTTGGAAGGCTGAGGCGGAAGGATCGCCGGAGCCCAGAAGGTCGAGGCTGCGGCGGCCGGGAGCGGCCACTGCACTCCAGTCTGGGCGACAGAGTGAGACTCCAACTCAAAAAAAAAAAAAGAAAAAGCAGAGTTCTTCAACATCCTTAAAAGATTACATTAACTCTTCAGCAATGCACTCTAAACAAAATGAAATCTTTGAAATTCCAGCGACTGAATTAAAAAGTTGATTAAAAATCGTTCAGTGAAATCCAGGAGAAATTGAAAACCAACATAAATAAATAAATAAATAAATAGATAGATAGATAAATTAATTAAAAAATATTCAAGACATGGATGAAAAATTATCCAAAGAGATAGACAATTAAAGAAAATAAACAAACAAAAATACAAACAAAACAAGCTGAATGTCTGGAAATGAAAGACTCATTTAGGACCAAATGCAATAAAAGTTTTAACAGTAGACTAGAACAAGTAGAAGAAAATATCTCAGAACTGGAAGACAAGATTTTCTAACTAACTCAATAACACAACAATAAAGAAAAGAATTCAAGAGAGTACAGCCAAGTCTCTAAGACATGTGGGATGCCGTATAGCATCCAAACCTAAGAATCATAAGTGTACCTGAGAAAGAAGAGAAAAACAACAGATTTCGAAAAACTTTTTGTGAGAGGTCACTCGGTATTATGGACTTTTTGAAGAAATACTTGAGGAAAGTTTCTATGTCTTTGCCAGAAATCTAAACCACAGGATACAAAAAGCCCCAAAAACCCCTGGAAGTTTCATTGCAAAAAAAGTCATCTCCAAGTCATATAGTCATCAAGTTAACGTAATGTAAATGAAAAAATTCAAAGAACACATAAGCAAAACCATTAAATAACCTCAAAAGGTAAACCTAACAGACTAACTGCAAAGTTTTCAGCAGAAACCACAAAAATCAGAAGGAAATGAGGTCCTATCTTCAGTCTCTTAAAACAGAATAGCAGTCAACCAATGATTTGTACCCTACAAAACTAAGTTTGATAAATGAAGGAGAAATAAAGTCTTTCTCAGTCAAGCAAAGACTGAGGGAATTTGTTACCACTAAAAAATGGCTCTATACAAGAAGTACTCAAAGAAGTTTTAAGTATTGAAAAAAGGTTGAAGTATGCCAGAAGAAAAGTACTGGAAATCATAAATCTCACAAGACTTAGATAACAGCAACACAATAGAGAGAGAGAAAAAATAATAATAAAGTAATAAAAACCAGGCACCAACCAACTGTTGAATGGAATAGAACATTTTATATAATTATTAACCGAATGTAAATGGTCACAATGCCCCACTTAAAAGATACAGATTGACATAATGGATATAAAAAAAAAACCTAATCCAAATATCTGCTGTCTTCAAAACACCCGCTTAACACACAAAGACCCCTATAGATTCAATATAAAAATATTCTACATAAATGGAAACAAAAAACAAGCAGAAGAGACATTCTCAAATCAGATACCACTGACTTTAAACCAAAAAAAGTGAAAAAGACAACTAAGGTTATTATATTTATATAATGATAAAGGAATCAATCCTAGAAGCTATAACAATTTGTGATATATATGCACCTAAAACTAGAGCTCCCAAGTGTATAAAACAAATTTCACTAGACCTAAGCAATACCATAAGTAGAAGACTTCCACACAAAACTGACAGCAATAGACACATTATCAAGGCGGAAAGTCAGCAAAGAAACTTTGGAATTAAACACATGAATAAATAATAAGGATCAGTGCAAAATTAAATTAAATGAAAACCTCCCCAAAAAGAATAAATATAAAGGTCAGTGATACGAAAAAAATGATTCTTTGTAAAAATAAAATTGATAAATCACAACTGATATCATGGAAATTAATATATATATATATATCATCTGAGAGTATTATAACACTTGTAAGCAAACAAACTAGAAAATTTGGAGGAAATGTATTAAGTCCTTGGAAATATATAAAGCCACTTAACCTCATATCAGGAAGAAATAGAAATGCTGAACAAACCAATAACAAGTAGCAAGAGTGATATAGTAATTAAAAGTGTCCCAGAAAAAAAATAAGTTCAGGACCTGACTAACTCACAACTGAATTCTACCAGACTTTCAAAGAACTGGCACCAATTTTACTAAAGCTATTATATATGATTGAAAAGGAGAGGGATTCTTCCTAACTCATTCAATGAAACCAGTATCACACTAATACAGTCAGGAAGAGACACAACAATAAAAGAAAACTTCAGGCCAATATCCCTGGTGAACATAGATGCAAAAATCCTCATTAAAATACTAGAAAACCAATTTCAGTAGCACATAATAAATATAATCCACCATATTCAAGTGAATTTTATCCCAAGGATGCAAGGATGGTTCAACATATGCAAGTCAATAAATGTGATCCACTACATGAACAGAATTAAAAACAAAAATCATATGTTCACTTTAATAGATGCAGAAAAAGCATTTGATAAAATCAAGCATCCTTTCATGATAAACACCATCAGCAAAATAAACATAATCCCGCACTTTGGGAGGCTGAGGTGAGTGGATTGCCTGAGCCCGCGGGTTCGAGACCCGCCTGGGCAAGCGAGACCTCATCTCTACAATAAATCAAAAAATTAGCCGGGCGTGGTAGCGCACGCCTATAATTCCAGCTACTTGGAAGGCTGAGGCGGAAGGATCGCCGGAGCCCAGCAGGTCGAGGCTGCGGTGGCCGGGAGCGGCCACTGAACTCCAGTCTGGGGGACTGAGTGAGACTCCAACTCAAAAAAAAAAAAAAAAAAATGTGATACATATACACAATGGAATATTACACAGCCATAAAGAACAAAATCATGAACTTTGTAGCAACCTGGATGGAATTAGAGTTTATAATACTGAATGATCTTTCACAGAAACAAAGATCTGAGTATCACATGTTCTCACTCATAAATGGACCTTGAACAACTACCGTAATACTATAACAAAAGGATTGACAGTAGCGGGAAACTGTGGGGTGGGGAGGTGGGACTGACAGTAGTTGAGATCTGGCAGGGAGCACACCTCATCAACAAGGGTACCTGCACAATGAATATTTGTATACCTAACCCTGAATTGTACCTCACAATTAAAAAAATAAAATATATATTTTTAAAAATCTGATCACCCTCGATATCTGATCAAATTCCTCATCCTCCACCATCCCCCAGAAAAAAATCACCCTGGCTTACCCTAAGAAAGAATCAGTTCAAGCCGGGCTCGGTGGCTCAGCCTGTAATCCCACGCTTTGGAAGGTTGAGGTGAGTGGATTGCCTGAGCCCACGGGTTCAAGACCTCATCTCTACAATAAATCAAAAACTAGCCGGGCGTGGTAGCGCGTGCCTGAAGTTCCAGCTACTTGTAAGGCTGAGGCGGAAGGATCACCAGAGCACAGCAGGTCGAGGCTGCGGTCTGGGTGACAGAGTGAGACTCCAACTCAAAAACAAAACAACAACAAAGAATCAGTTCAATTTAGCAAAAAAGTTCTCTGTCCTCTTACAAATTGTCCAGGACCTCTGCACTCTGCTCCTAAGCTGTAAGTTCCCACTTTATTGTATTTGGAGTTGAGCCACTCTCTCCTTCCTATGGCAAAACGCCACTACACCTGTTACAAAAGTCCTGAATAAAGTTTGCCTACTGGTTTAACAAGTGTTGGAATACTTTTTTCTTTACCATGAAGATCTCCCCAAGTCTTCCTGGACCCATCACTATCCACCCCTAACCCAGAGTGCGTAAACCCACTTGGTCTGGGGCTGTGGTTGATCTCCCCCACCAAGCCCCACAGACAGCCTGTCTTCATGGCCCAGAGATGCAGGGTTGAAAGAAGACAGCTAATCGGCAAGCAGGCCAGGCATCAGGAAGGTCTTCTAGAGAGGCAGGGTTTCTTCGTGCCAATGGTCGTTCAGTAGGCAACTATAGACTCTCCTAGAAACAGCAGTGGGAGGGCAAGGAAGGAGCAGTGCCTTGAGCCTAGCTCAGTGAATACCCTGGATTGGGGATAGATACATTCTTGCTGCTGAGAGTTCCATCATGGCCTGAACTGCTATAGAGGGTTTATGGGACCCAGCTGCTCCTTCCTGGGAGGCCCAAATCTGAAGCTGGACCTTGTTCCTTATTTCCACTTGTCACATTCCGATATGCCCAGGTTCCCTGAGGTGCCCCAGTGGGCTTCTAAAGATTTTAGCACAAAAACTCTGCCTTGGGACTATGTGTCCCAGGATATGCTGCTGCCCTTAGCCCTCATGGGATCACCACTCAGACCGCAGGGTATAAATTGAGACTCATGGAACACTCCTTTCCTCCCAGCTGTGGGTTATTTCTCCTGGATGTTAGAGATACAAATTCCTCAAATTCTCTTTTTATTAATGCTCTCGGGGCCCTGCAGCGTATAGGAGTACAGGCCCTAACAGCTGGCACACATAGGAAAAACTCAGAGAGGAGGTTCACCAGCTCCCTTGTCCTGGCGCCTCCCCAAACCTTATCCACATAGTACAGCCCAACATCAGCTCTCCCAAATGCCAGGGAACACACAGAGACTGAGGTGGCACCAGGAGTTCACCTCTTTTTTTTCTTTTTTTAAAGTCAGAGTCTCACTCTGTTGCCCAGGCTGGAGTGCACTGGCACACCCACGGCCACCACAGCCTTGACCTGCTGGGCTCAGCCTTCCAAAGTAGCTGAAACTACAGGCATGTGCCACCATGCCCTGCTAATTTTTTTGATTTACTGTAGGGACAAGGTCTTGCCGTGTTGCCCAGGCTGATCTCGAACCCTTGGGCTCAGGCAATCCTCCTGCCTCAGCCCCCTAAAGTGCTGGGATTACAGGGGTGAGCCACCGTGCCCGACAGGAGCTCACCTCTTACCAGGATCCCAGAAGCCACTTTAGAGACAACTGCCATGGCCCTCAGTCACCCATACAGGCTGACACAACCAAGGAAGAAGCAGCCAGTCCCTCCAGCTATCCAGCTGATGGACATAGGCTCTAGGCCTCCTCTCTGGCTGCTCAGCTAGGGAGGCAGAACAGACACAGATGAAGAGTGTCAACTCCAGCCCACCTAGGCCCACTTAAGCTCTGATCAGCAGGCCTGCTGCTGCCTCCTAAGAGAAAACAACAGCCCCACCCAACCCCACCAGGCCCAAGAGTGGAGGAAGTGGGGTTCACCGAATCAGCTGCTGGGGAGCACTTTGCTGAGTGCTGCCAGAGAGATGGCCGCTGTCTTAAAGCAGAGTATCAAGCCTAACTCAGGGGCTCTGGATCCTGCTTCTCAAACCTGAAGTGTGTACTCATGCACTTCACAGCATCCCTATGATACAGGAAGGGCAACTTGATTCTTCTTACTTTACGGATGAGAAAATGAGAAAACATTTTTTTTTTCCAGGAGGAAAAATAAAAGCAAAGACTTGTCTAGGTCATTCAACTAAAAAGTCAACACAACTTGAAAGCTGGCCTCACCACTCTCCACTCTGCAAGCTGGGCAGTGTTATTCATCTTCACATTTAATCAGCACAGGCACTGGACACTGCACATCTGCCAGAGCCTATGCTAGACCAACACAGCCACTTGTACTGTCTAAATCAAAAACACACACAGTTAAGGGAGAAATGGATGTGGAGACATTACAAATACCCTCCCCAATACAGTCAGAGAGGGCACTGCCACAACGGCAGATAAGCAAACTGAAACGCTGGCATTTACCTAGACCAGAGATTTTCAAAACAGCAGTCTACACAACTCCCTGGGGACTCTGATGACTAGCCAAGAGTGGGACCACTATTAGAAACCACCACCACCTCTCATTCCATAGGTAAGAAACAGTCCCTGAAAAAGGAGGAAATATGCCTAAGGATACTAAGTTAATCAAAAAGCAGAAGAACTTTAAGTCTTACCACCTCCATCCACCAGTATCTACTGGGAGGCGGGGGGAGTCACCAGAGACCAAGCAGGGGATCAAGCACAAAAGCAAGAGCCACAGTGTGGCTGGCTCTTTAACACCCTGTTAAGGTGGCCTAAGGGAGAAACTGTGGATTAACAGAGGGTTTCTACTCCCTTCTATGGGCCAGAGAACCATCCCAGCCACAAGATCAGTCCTGTTCCCAGTGAGAGTCCATCCTTCAGTCATCTCACCACCACTCCTGTCCAGAACCCTAGGTCTACAAGCTCAGTCCCTGAGTCCCACAAAGGGAAGGGGGATGATAAGGGAAGGGGGATGATAACCCATGCTAGGGTTACCATAACCTGCTCCTGCTTCTAGGAAAGGTGGCTGCCCCTACTACCCACATCCAAGTAGGGTATGGGACCTTAAACATGTCCATGGGCTAACAAGTCAGGGAGGTCAGGCGAAGCTGGAGCCTGCTTCTCTTCCTATGGGCATTACTATCTCTTTTTAAAGTCCACCAGGACCCAATGGTAGAAAGCTGGGATCATTACCTCTGTTCACAGCCCCTAGAATGGGGTTTGAATCTGAACATGTACTTAATAAGAATCCCTAATCAGGAACTCCCCACTAGTCCTTGGGCCCACTAATGAACAAACGAATAAACGAATGAGCAAAAGAAGACTCAATGAACTCATGCAAATTGCTCAGGGTTAAAGGACAGAGGTTAAAGGACAGAGGTTGCCTTTGCAGACCACCTCTTACTATGCTAACAAGCATTTTGTTTACCACACCATTGCCCTTCAAACATGGCACCTCAATCCATCTTTAACCTAAATATGTTCTTTGACTAATTCATGATAGATGTTCCTGGTGACACAGAAACATATGATGATACTAGGACCAGAAGTTGGGATGAATTCAGAAGATGCAGTAGTAGACAGGTGTTAAGTATTAGTGCTATTCACCAAATGATTCTGATCCTCTTCCCCACTCCATCTTGTTGGTATGGCCATGTGACTTGCTTCAGCCAATGAAATGCCACTTCCAAGTGGAAGCTGTAAAAGCCAAGGTAAGATTCATCATGTTCTCTGTCCCTCTGTCCAAGTGGCCAGGGATGTACCAGTTCATCAGTACGGTTCCCACAGTGAGGACAACGTAAAGCAGATATGTGATGGATATGTGGTGTGAACAAGAAATAAACATTTATTACTCTAAGCCTCTGAGACTTGGGAATTGCTGCTACCACAGCAAACCCTGATCTATCCAGATAGATACAGGCAGCGACTTCTCAATCTTCTCCAGTCTTCCTATTCCCTGGCCTTAGGGAGAAAGAAGCTACATGACCAGTCAATCACCAGGAATTCAGCAGCCCCTGCTACGTGCCCAGGCTACGCGAGACAGATGAGACACTAAGAAGCAAGGATATGAGGTCACCTGCACTGAAAGGACTTATTAGTTCCACTCTGGACCTGGCTTTTTTGGTATGTTAATCAATTTTAATTCCCCCCAAGAAGACAGTATTGTCTAAATAAGAAATGAGAAAACCCTCAAGCCTTTGGGAAGGGGAGGTTAGGAGTTTAACACCAGCCTGGGCAATAAAGCAAAACCCCATCTCTACATATTAAAAAAGAAAGAAAGAAAGAAATGAAACCCAGCTCATATTGATACCTCAAGCAAGTTAGTCTGTGACCTTTCTGGACCACAATTTCCTTATCCGTAAAATGGTCTGTTTGACATCATGGTTGTTTCAAAGATTAAATGAATTAATACAAGTAAGTTTCCAGGATAGCACTGGGTATACGTCTCAATAAATAGTCTTAGTGAACTCACTACTGTATTACTATCACTATGAAACCTTCTACATAATAGCTGTAAGCTTGTCCATAACTTTCATTTAATTTTAAACTAGCAAAGATTGCCCAGGACTGGCACAATGGCATTTCGTAGGCACTGATAAAATGAATTCTACCTCAGCTGAAGATAAACAAGTAACAGATCAAATCCCTGAACACATGATGGCCTAGGGGCCTCAGAAAATGGTTCTAGGACCCAGGGCTTTCCAGCAAGCTGCAGGGCAGGGCCATTTCCCCTCCCACACAAGGCATGAGTTTCATCCTATCACTTCCCACATGGGAAGGGAGGTGCCCTCAACTTGGCCTCCCAAAGTGCTGGGGTTACATGAGCCACTGCACCCTGCCTGTGTCCCATTCTGAGGATTCCTAATGTTTAAGTGACAGGCCCTGGAAACCCAGGCCACCAGATAGATTTTCCCCTTCCCTCTCATTATGTTGATCCCAACTTCACTTGGAGACCTTCTTGATATATCCATCGCCTCAGACACTAGCACAGCTGCTCAGCTGATAAAGAAGCTTCCCTGGACAAACATTCTCCCCTCCATGTCCTTTCTTCCTGGAGGTAGCCACACATCTCCAGAAACACCAATGGGCTTGGACTCCTGTCTGTCTGAATGATGCCACTGCGCTGAAATCAAGTTCAGATCAATAAACACTACTGAGCACCTCTCCCATGTCCAGCCGGGGTTCCAAGACCACTTAGAGGTTACAGCTGGTCTGGAAGTTCTGCACCTTGGGAGAGTGCCTGGCACCCCGGACTCTCAAGTATGCTTTGTTAAATAAATTGAATACCGTGTTCGGTGGTCCAGGCTGTGGAGCTCACAGATGTGGGGATAGATATATTAAGAAAGTCTCCAAGTGAAGTTGGTATGCAACACAATGAGAGGGAAGGGGAAAATCCATCTGGTGGCCTGGGTTTCCAGGGCCTGTCACTTAAACATTAGGAATCCTCAGAATGGGACACAAGCTAGGTGAAGTGGCTCATGTAATCCCAGTATTTTGGGAGGCCTAAGCAGGAGGATTGCTTGAGTCCAGGAGTTCAAGACCAGCCTGGACAACAGGTAAATCTCTACAAAAAAGTATAAAAATTAGCCAGGTGTGGTGGCACATACTTATAGACCCAGCTATGTGGGAGGCTGGGGCAAGAGGATCACTTAAGCCAGGAGTTATGATCACACCACTGCATTCCTGCCTGGTTGACAGAGTGAGACCCCAACTCTTAAAAAAAGGATGGGTGAGGGGGCAGTTGAGGAGCTAGCAGGG
>CAUYQG010153085.1:0-21165 GCA_963574415.1 Tarsius wallacei
AGACCCGCCTGGGCACCTTGGTGAGACCTCATCTCTACAATAAATCAAAAATTAGCCAGGCATGGTAGCGCGCGCCTGTAGTTCCAGCTACTTGGAAGGCTGAGGCGGAAGGATCGCCGGAGCCCAGCAGGTCGAGGCTGCCTTGGCCGGGAGCGGCCACTGCACTCCAGTCTGGGTGACAGAGTGAGACTCCCACTCAAAAAAATAAATAAATAAATAAATAAATAAATAAATGTGGCCCAACATACAATGCTTACACTGAATATGGAGACATAGTAAAAGCAATTCTTTTATTTTTTCAGTTTGTGTATACGTGTGTGTACATGCATGCCCACACATGTGTTTGCATGTTATGCCATGTAGGTATCAAAGTTATCAAATTCATTTGAAAAACTTCAATATTATTTAATGAATCAGTGTCTTGAAATGATTATTGGGGAAAGATGTGTCTTTATAATAAACATGTGAATGTTTCTTGTTTTTATGAGATACAAGCCTAATGCATAGAAATGTGGAAATATTGCTTACAAATACAGAAGATATATATGTATATATAAATAAGATACACAGATTTCGTAGGTTTATGAATATGCAGAAGTCAGAGGATATTGTAAAACCTTCATTTATCATCCGTTTGAAAAGTCTTATTTTAATTTTCTCATATACTTTGGCAGGTATAGTACAGAGAGGTTTAATTATAGTAGGCTCTATTTCTATAACATATACCACAAGAAAATAATAGCTCAAGCACATAGAAGTTTGTCTCCCTCTTACTGCAGTCCCAGATTCATACTAATATTAATGAACATGTCTTTTCCATGTGGAATTCAAAACCCAGGTTTCTTCCATTTGTGTTATCACCAAACATAGGATTTCTGAAACCACGTAGGAAAGAAAATAAAGAGGACGGAAGTCTGTTTTTTTAGTAACCTTTTGGCCTGGAATAATACACATAGTCTATTCTATTGGTAATAAAAAGTAACATGGCCACACCAATTATAAGAAGATAGAAAGGTTTTTGGGGCAGGGTGGTATGGGAGAACAGAGAACTTAGAATGCAAATCCAGCTGAAAAATTATTTGCCAGACAGCTCCATACTCATTAGAAGGGAGAATAGATTTTGGCTAAAAGCAGTCTTTGCCACAATCCAACTTCTGGCCAGAAAAAAACTGTATTTATTTTGGGGGGATGGGTAAGAACTACTTAGCCCTTTTTCAGGAGAGATGGCCTAAAGTTGTATTATTATTTAAGTTCAAAGTTCAGGGTCTCTGGATGATATACAACGTCATGTGTCTCTTAAGGGCAGGGATGGATTCTGAGAAATGTGTTATCAGGTTATGTTGTCATTGTGTGAACACCATATGAGTACAGTATAGTTCCATAAATGTAGATGACATAGCTTACTATACACCTCGGTTATATGATGTAGCTTATTGCTGCTAGGCTACAAACTTACACAGCATGTTACTGTACTGATTATTATAGACAGTGTAACACAAAAAGAAGTATTTACATATCTAAACATAGAAAAAGAAACAGTAAAAATATAGTATAAAAGACAAAAAAAGAGGTCCACCTGTATAGGACTCTTACCATAAAAGTAGTGTCCAGGGCTAGAAGTTGCTCTGGGTGAGTCAGTGAGCAACTGGTGAGTGAATGTGAAGGCCTAGGACATTACTGTACACTACTGTAGACTTTACAAATACTATACACTTATGTTAAACTCAATTTATAAAAAATATATTTCTACCTTTAATAGTAAACCAATATTAGCTAACTGAAAATTTTTATTTATAAATTTATTAATTTGACTTTTGATTCTTTGTATTAACACTTAGTTTAAAACACAAACATATAACTGTACAAATTTTTTCTTTATATCTTTATTCCATATGCTTTATTTTATTTTTATTTTGCAAATTTAGCCGTTGGAAACTAAGGCACAAATTCATACAAGAGCCTAGATCTGCACATCATTTTCACTGTCTTTAACCACCACATCTTGTTCCACTAAAAGATCTTCAGGGACAATAACATGCATGGAGCTGGTCGTCTTCCATGATAGCCATACCTTCTTCTGCAGTACTTCCAGAAGGACCTGCTTGAGGCTTTTTTACAATTAGCTGTTTTTTAAATAAGGAGAAGGAGTATACTTCAACATAATGGTACAAAGAATAGTGTAGTATATACATTAATGAGTAACATAGTAGCTTATTGTAATTATCAGTATTATGTGCTGCAAGTAATTATATGTGCTACAATTTTAAATAACTGACAGTACAATAGGTTTCCTTGCAACAACAAACATCATCACAAACATTTGAGTGGTACACTGTGCTCTGACAGTATGACAGCTATGACAGCACTGAGTAATATAAATTTTTAACCCCATTATAATTTAATAGGACTATTCTTTTATACGTAGTTCATTATTGACTGAAACATTGTTATATGGTACATGGCTGTATTTGTCCTTCTGTATCAAGTATAGATTTTTTCCAGGTATAGATTTTTTTAGATAGTCCATAAAAGACAAGCAAATTGTCTCACTTGTATCCAAACCATCATAAAGTCGTGACTAAAAATTCACAATAGCACTCAGATGAAACAAGAGAAGAATGAAAGCACAGTAGCTATTAGCTGATGGCAAAGATGCAATTCTACTGGGTAAGAATGATGGAGATGCTAACTTGGTAAAAAAGGAAGTTCCTTGATTAGGTCTTCAAACTGTTCTCTAAGAGGAATTCATTGCCAAACTCTAGGGAAAATATTTTGGGGAACCACAAAGTTTTTACAGTTATTTCCCAATGGGCCAGTTATGAAAAGCAAAAGATGCTTGAGAACTTTAAGCTTAAAAACCTTTCCAGTGACTAAATCCTGGAATAGGAGAATGAGAAGCTTGGTAAATCTCATCTTTCACAAAAACAAACTGAAAAATCAGCTAAAATTAAGCTGGAAATGAAACAAAACTACAAAACAACTAAAAACTATCAAAAAGAAACTACTGAACCTCTGTAAAATAGCAGGCTATGATGTTTTAAATTAGGCTTATTCTTATCTTCCTTCCCTCGCCTGCTTGCTGGCATGGTAACTGCAAAGCTGACAGCTGTGCTAGGGTATTATGGCTATTTTTCACTCAGAGTTCAGCTCAAGGAAAAAAAAGAATCCCAATCCTAAGACATTACCAAAAACTATAGAAATATGCTCATAATAATATTGCAGCTGTCTATGATTTCGGATGAGGCACAAAAGATTCTGGAGAAAAAATAAAATAAAGATGTGAAAAACTAAATGTAATAGAAAAATTTGAAAATCTCCATTATGTTCTGGAAAATCTAAAAGGTTGTGTACATGCACTTACCTGTATGCTTGTACAGGAAGACAGAGAATAAGAGAAGGAACCAGTTTTGCACTTTTTGCTTGCCTTGAGATCCTGGGAAAGTCAGAAGATAGAACTAAGATTGTCTTGTAAAAAGTCTAAAGGTTGAAAGTGTGCCTTTACACATAGATCTACTTGGCAGTGTTAGAAGATACACTGGCAACATATTTAAGAAAATATTTTCAGTGAATATCAGCTAACTAAATTAGCGGAGCTAGATATGCATTCTGTTCTTTGTTTCTGTGATAGTTCATTTACTATGGTGGTCTCCAACTGCATCCAAGTTGTTCTTGTTTTATTATTAAATTTGACTTTCTCAGAGTCATATCTAGCTCAGCTTACTACTTTTTTTTCTAAGTTAAGACACAAGAATTTTATATTGAGTATTTTAATGGTAATTCTATCCTGAAAAATTAGGTTAGAAAGTAAAATAAAAGTCAGCTATGTTGTGAAAGAACAAATAAAACTATTTCTATTTGCAGTTGGCATAATTGTGGTCATAGAAAATACCGAGGAATATGGTAAAATACTGAAAACTAAGAAATTAGTCCAACAAGTTTACAGGATACAAATACATTGTTAAAAGCCCAATATATTTCTATACATAAGTAATGGGCAATACAAAAATTAAATTTAAAAATAAATCTGTATAAAGTAGTATAAAAAAATATAAAATATTTAGGAATATATTTAACAAAGGAAGTATAAGATGTGTGCACTGCAAATTGCACAATATCTTTGCTAGAAAATAGAGCTCAAAATAAATGAAAAGACACTCCATGTTCATGAATCAAAAGACAAGTGATTGAAAAGATAGCAATAATTTTCAAATTGATCTACAGATTCTCCATCCCTGTCAAAATCTCAGCTGTCTTTTTACATAAATTGACAAGCTGATACAAAAATATTTGTGATAATTTAAGTTACCAAGAACAGTCAAAACAGTCGTTCATCAAAAATAAATAAATAAATAACATAAATAACATAAATAAATAAATAACTCAGTTACAGTATTCAAAATGTACTTCAAGGATTCATTAAGATGGCATGGTTCTGGCAGACATGTAGATTAATGGAATAAAGTTGGTAATCTATAAATAAATCATCAGACTTATGATCATTTGATTTTCAACAAAGGTGTCAAGATAATTTAATGGAGAAAGAATAGTTCTTTCCAAAAAATGGTGCTATGTCAACTAGATATCCACATGCAAAAGAATACCTTTGTACTCTCTCTAACACATACCATGTAAAATGTTAACAGAAACTGAATTGTCTACCTAAATAGGAGATCTAAAACTACAAAACTCATTTAAGAAACTAGGAGTTCATCTTCACTACTTAATGTTCACTGTCTAATGTTTCTTAGACACAAGGTCAAAAGTCCAAATGACAGAGATAAAGAAATGCCTAAATTTGAACGTATCAAAATTTAGAAATTTTGTACTTCAAGGGACACTGTCAAGAAAATTAAAAGATGGGACAAAATATTTGCAAATTATGTATTTGATATGACATGTACGCAGAATATGTAAATAATGTTTACAATTTAATAATGATACATAACAAATCCAATTTTTAAAAAATTAATAAAGAATTTTAAAATGCAAATCAAAACCACAAGATACAACTTTACACTCACTAGAATAATCATAAGCAAAAATACAATAATAAATATTGATGAAGATGTGTAGAAATAGGAACTGTCATGCATTGCTTGTGGTAATATAAAGTGATGCCATTGTTTTGCAAAACTATTTTGCAGTTCATTAAAAGATAACCGTAGTTACCACATGACTCTGCAACTCCACTCCTAGGTCTATACTCAAAGAAAATGAAACTTATGTTCTCGTAAGACTTGTACATGAATGTCCTTAGCAGCATTATTCATAATGATATAAAAAAAACAAATTGTCATCAACTGATGAATACATAAATAAAATGTGATATATCCATACAATGGTATATTACTCAGAAATAAAAATTAGGCACTAATACATGATACATGAATAAAATATGAATAACTAGAAAGCATTATGATAACTGAAAGAAGCCAGTCACAGAAAACCACATGATATGATTCCAGTTTTATGAAATGTGCAGAATAGGCAAATCTATAGAAAAACACTGTATCAGTTTCTAGGGTCTGGGAAAAAGGAAATAAAGAGTTGCTGGTAATGGACATAGGATCTCTTTTATGAGTGATAAAATGACTTAAAGTTAGAATGTATAATGGCTAGGTAACTCTAAATATACCAAAAGGCACTTATAAACAATTTTATGGTATGTGACTCATTATTCAAAATGATTTTTGAAAATATAATGGCATTTTTCTTACTAGCTTTGTTTTATAAAATATAGTTTTTAATGAAATATTTAGCTTTTTTATTATTGACATTTTAAAATTAATACATATTTTTACAGTTTAGAAATATTTTAAAGGTGTGTTTATGGTTTCTTAATCAATATTATTTTCTTAACAAATATTGATTTATTTGCTTCCAGATAGTTCCATTTTGATAGCCATCCCCAACATTCTTTGGAACACATAGCTCTCTTACATGCTTTTTTTTTTAAATGTCCTTCTGTCTTTCTTTATAAACTGAATGCCAACTTTCACTAAGACATCTGAAACAAAAAACTTTGGGGAAAGTCAACATCCTTAATTTAATCTTCGTTACAGAACAAATTCCCTGTACCTGAAAGACAGCTTTTGCCATGTAATGCCGAGTTTGGTTTACTTTATTATTTAAAATCCAAAGACAGTCACCTTCTCCAAAAAAACACTGATTGTACATGAAGTTATCTCTTTCTTCCAATAATAATATACAGAGACAACACACAATATTAGTAAGACTTTTTTGAAAACATCTTCTCTACAGACTGCAGACTCAGTAGACAACATTATTTTCTATTATCACAGAAATTGTTTTATCAACAGCTCCTCATGATATAAAAAGTATGCCTATTTTATCAGGCTGTAATATCCCCCCAAGTGTATTCCCCCACAAGTGAAAAGTCAATGCCATATATTGTATTGAGAAAGTGTCATTTAATTTTTTTAACATTGAATTTTAAAAGTTTTTTGATAAATTCTGGTTATAAGTCCGTTAGCAAATATGTCATTGACTATATATTATCTAAATTTGAGGCTTCTTTATATTGTACTAGCAAAGATTTTCAAAGAACAAACTTTTTTTTTTTACTTTGACAAATTAAATTACATTCTCAATTTTCTTCTTTTATATATTGTTTTTGAGGCTTCATATTTAAATATAAATTGCTCAGATTGGTGGCAATTTTCTTTCAAACTTTTATTGTGTGCTTTATAATTTTGATTAAGATCTAGAGTCCATACTGATTTTTTTTTAATGTAGTGGATGGTAGAAATGTAAGCTTATTTTGTATATAAGGATGTCCAATTGTTTTAGCATAGCATGTTGCAAATTTTATAGATTCTTTGCTGAATTACTTGCACACCTTCTTTGGAAATCATTTGGTCATATATAAATATTTCTACATTTAAACTCCCTTCTGTTCCATTATTTTATATGTGTCCTCTTTCCAAAACTACTGTTTTGATGACTATGACTTTATGTAAGAGTTGATATCAGCCACTGTAATTCCTTCAAACTTGTTTTTCTTTCTCAAAATTCTTGTGACTCTTCCGATTATTTTTTTATTGTCATATAAATTTTTTAATGAATTTGGCAATTTCTAAAAAAGGAAAAATTTTGTCTGGGATTTTGCTTGGAATTGTATTGAATTGACAGGTCACTTTAAGGAGAACAAACATCTTAAGAACATTGAGTTTACTAACCTGCAACACAGTGTACTCTCCATTTATTTAATTCTCTGATTTGTTTAATCAGTATTTTGCATTTTAAATATGGGACTGCTTCACATATATTTTTGTGTCTGAACATACGTAATTTATGTTTTAGGTGGTAGTGTATATTCCTTCTGTATAGACATTTTGCCACCTTATGTATTTTCGAAATGGCTAAATTCATTTTAGTTCCATTATTTTTCTAGATTATCTGAGATTTTTTTACAGATGATAATTTTGCATGCATATAGAGGTAATATTATTTATACTTTTTCTAAAAAGACATTTTTCTAAAATGACAAAAATATATTTTATGTATTTGTATTACAACATGAATTATTTTTTCCTGTATACTTTTTCTAAAAAGACAAAATTTTTCTAAAAAGACAAAAAACATTTTTGTATATTTTTATTACAACATGAATTACTTTTTCCTGTATAGAACATATTGTATGATGGCTTAATGAAAGTAGACATTTGTCTTATTCCTAGTTTTTGAAGAAAAGCACTCAGTTCTCTCCAACAAGTGCGGTTTTTTTTGGATTTTGGTGAATGTCTTCATTAAGGAACTAGATTATCTTTGACTCTAGTTTTTTAAGTTTTTTCTCTAAAAATTATTATTGTATTTTGAATTATGCCAAATGCTATATCTATCTCCAGTGGAAAAAAGTATAAGGTTTTACTTCTTTATATTGTTAATATGTGAATTGCTTTAATAGAAATTTGAATGAGGAAAAAAGCATTGTATTTCTGGCATAAATCTCATATGATCAAGGCATATTATCCTTCACATATATTGTTAGATTTGGTTTTCATATATTTTGTTGATAGTTTTTTTTTTTTTTTTAAATCTCTACCTATGAGACTACTGTTCTCCTATTTGTTTTGCTTAAAATACCTTGTTTCCATTTTTCAAATTAGGGTAATACTAGCTTCATGAAATGAGTTAGAGCATTTTCCTTTGTTGTGAAAATATTTGTGCAGAATTGATATTTTCTTCTTAAGTAATTGGTATAATTTACAAGTAAAGGCATCTGAGCCTGTAGTTTTATCTGTTGGAAGGTTTCTATTTATGGATTTACTTGTCTGTATCTATTAGATGCAGGACTACTTAGACTGTCTATTTCTTCTTGAGTAATCATTAGAAGTTTTGTTCTTTCAAAAAATGTATTCATTTCATATAAGTCATCTATTTGCAGACATAGATTTGTTTGTAATATCCTCTATTTTTGTATTGTCTGTGGGGTTAATGGTGATGCTATATATTGAATTACTTATATTTGTGATTTATGTTGTGTTCACAGCTACATTTATTTCTGCTCTTCTTTTTTTATTGCTTCACTTCTTCTGCTTGACCTTTAGAATAAATTCGTTCTTTTTTTACACCTATTTTTTAAAGATTAAAGTGTGCTTGTTAAGACCTTACTTTTTTCAAATATAATCATTTACTCTTAAGAATTTCCCTTTAACCACTGTTGCAAGTAATTCTTCCTGTTAAGAATTCCTCTCTAAGCATTCCATCTTAAAAAATTTAATATGCTTTATTTCCATTTTAATTAATATAAAATATTTCGTAATTTCTTTGTTACTTTCTTTTTAAGCCAGGGAGTATTTAGACATGTGTTACTTAATTTCCACTATGTGGAACAGAAAAAAAATTATCATACAATTCAACAATTTTACTTCTGAGTATATAATTATAATAATTGAAAGCAAGGACTCAGATATTTGTATATTGATATTCATACCAGCATTATTCATTATAGTCAAAATCTAAAAATAAAAAAGAGTAAATTTATGAATTAATGTGTAAGAAAATGTAATATTTACATACAATAAAATATTATTCAGCCATCAAAATAATATGCTACAAATGGATGAATCGTGAAGACATTTTGCTAGGTGTATTAGGACAAAAGAACAAATATTATATTGTTTCAGTAATATGAGGTATCTATGTTAGGCAAACTCATAGAGACTGAAAGTTGAATAGTGTTTATGAGAATTTGGGGACAGAGGAGAGTATGGAGTTACATTTTAATATTTTAATCACGGTCTTCTACTATTATGTTACTGTGTTTATGAGTAATGACATTTTAATTTTTATCCTCAGGAAAGTCTACTGTGTTTTAGACTAATTGTGCTCAACAAGTATTGTTAATCATGTTTATTCATATGTAAAATTACTTATAAATTTTGTATTGCTTCATAATAAACCTAGGCTTGAAAAACTAGCTCATTTGACTCCTGGTGTTGTTGAATAATTTTGATCTAGACAGGCATCTCTGCAAATTTTGCTCCTGTGTCTATGGTCATTTAGGTTAACTGGGGATTGTTGTCTTGTTCAAAATGACTTCAGTCATATCGTGGCTATCTATATGTTAATCTGTAAGGATTCTCGTCCACCTGCACATAACCAAATCTCATTTATATGTTAGCAGTTTTACGTTTGGGTTTGTCTGTTTGTTTGTTTGTTTCAGAGAGACTCTTCCACAAAGATAAGTATTTGTTACTACAATAAGAGCAAAAGTTGCAAGATTTCTTGAGTTCTCTGGTCAGAACCCATGCAACACTATTTTGCAAGAGCTGAAATCAACAGAATTTATGAAAGAAGAGACAAATTAGAAATTTTAAGGAGCTTCCCCTATTTTCCTATTCTAAAGGGCCAAACAATTATGGGAACTTGGGTCATTTTTTTCTTTCTCCTTAAATTTATGAAGTTAAATTGAATAATCTCCAGTGCTTCCACCTATGAATATTAGGATACTGTCAGCATAAATGATTGATTCAAACTATTGTGCTGTCTTTTAATATGATGATAAAAATTACTTTTAATAGTAATTAACAGTGTAAAGACACAGAATATAATACAAATTAAATGTTCCTCAATATTCAGGAAAATTTACATAGAATTATGCCTTTGACTCTTGCAACAGAGATATGGATATTACTTTAATATATTTAAGTTAAAAAATGAGTTTTGACTAGATTTTACTTCAAATGATCATTTCACTTTTAGGTTCACCTGTGTGTTACTTGCATGTAAAACTCAGACTGATACTTTAAAATATGACTGGCTGAAAGACTATTTGTAAGCAGAAAGGTAATGTTTTACTTTAATAATTAAAATGGTATTTATTTCATTTACTAGATGACATTAGCAGAATGTACATTACCAGTTTTCTAATAACATAAAATGTCTCTTCATTCTCATAAGCATGTACCATTTCAACAATTGTGACAGAGTGACACTATATTTCAAAGACAGTTTTGCCCTAAGCAAGACTTAACATCTTTTTTAGTAATTTAAAAAGATCCAAAGCTTATTGCCAGAGGATACTGCTGTTACGACATATAAAAGACACTTACCATAAAAATGCAGGCAGTCTACTAGCTAATTTCAGATGCATAAATGAGTGCCTAATCAAAAAATTCATCAAATATTTGAGAAAAATTGGCACCATAAAAGAGAGATAATAGAGATAATCTCAACCAGATGAAGAATTTTTACCTGTGAAACAGTTATTATCTCAGTAAGAACATAAATTCAAAATATTATATTAATAGTCTACATTATAGTCATTTTATACTTTCATGGTCAATTTACTAAATTATATTTTCACGTGATCTTTCCTCTTCTCAATTTTTCTCCATACAATCCTCATTATCTTCTAAGGTTGTTGATTTCTATATTGGTAAGAATGTTAACATATGTATATTCCCCTGACAATTTTACTCACTAACTAGCATTTTTACCGACATTGTCTTATGGAATTTTTCATGCTACATATGAATGAACTTTCCAGGCTTCCATCTGAAGAACTTTCATCTATCTAAAGAAGTTTGTGCTCAAATCTCCTTTTTTTCTGAATTATTGTTTTTTTATTCCTTAATCTGTTCTCTGTTATCTTCCCTGTAGCTTCTATCTTTCATTCTTTTCTAAATAAAAGCATCTGAAAAAGTTTTTAGTCCTAAAATATTTATCTTCACCTTACTTATTTCATAACATCTTGCTTTTCTCTGAATCAGACTTTCTCAAATCAGTTACCTATAAATCTAGCTTCAGTTCTTCTCCTTCTGCTTTACACTAAATTTTTATTTTGATAACTACTCTATGAAAACTACTATTGTCACTGTTGTCAATGATCTACATGGTAAGTAAAATGTCAGTTCTCCGTGTTTGCGCTTGTGAAACTAGTGGCAGTATTTGACATAGTTGATTATAAATAATTTCTTCTCTCACTTTCTATTCATTCTCCTTGCTTAGTTTTATTATTTTTGTACTAGATATTATTTTTTGAAATAACTTTAAATGCTTGTGCAATAGTAAAAAATAATAAAGAGATATCCCATATACCATTTAGTCAGTTTCCTCCAATGGTAACACTTTATAAAGCTATACTACAATATAACAACCAGTATATAGACATCAATACAATTAAAATACAGAACATTTTACCAGAAGATTCATTTCTGCTGCACTTTTGTTTTTAAGAATAGGAAATATAGCTTATTTAGAAAGCAAATTAGAGAGAGAGGAAATTCACCTTCCCAGAGTAGGGGAGGGGGCCAAAGCTAAGAAAACATGGTGTACATAGCTCAAAGAACACATGGCTTGGACAATGCTTAACAGAACAATGGTCTCATTAACTTCCCTTTGGCCAAAATCACATTCTTAATTCTTGGCAAATATCAATTTGTGTATTTCTACACATTTATTGTTTCACATTAACTTCCTCTGGCCAAAATCATATTCTTAATTATAGCTACAGTAACTTCCCTCTGGCCAAAATCACATTCTTAATTCATGGCAAATATCGATCTGTTTATTTCTATACACTTATTATTTCAAGAATGACCAAATGGAATAATACAATTAGTAGCCTTTAGTAACCTTTTGATACAATCTTTTTTTTCATTAATACAATTTTCCTAGAGGTTTAGGCAGAATGTTGTACACACAGTTTGTTCCTTTTTACTTCAGAGTATGGATGCACCACAGTTTGTTTAATCATTCATCTGCCAGAAAATATCTGGGCTGTTCACAGTTTTTAACTATTTTGAATACGATTTCTATGAGCATTCATATATGTTTTTGTGAGAACTTTAGATTTTATTTTAATAGAATAAAACTGGAAATTCAATTGCAGGATTATATAGTGTTGTGAGTTTGTTTTTTATGGAACTGCTGCATTGCTGTACTATTTTATATTACATAAGCAGTCTCTCCACATGCTCAAAAACCATTAAAGCATTTGCTATTGTATGTATATAACTCTAGCCATTTTGATGAGCACAGTGATATCTCCTTGTGATTTTAACTTTCATTTATTTGTTAGTGATGTTTAGTATCTTTTTATATGTTTATTTATCTTCCACATATCTTATGTAGTAAAATATGTCTTTCTTTCTTTGGCTTATTTTCTAATTAAATAGCTTAATTTTATAGTGCATTTCGTGAGGTTATGCAGTCCAGATACTAAAATGTGTATATTGATTATGTTGCTTGCATTTTTTCTCCTAATATATAGCTTGTCTTTTCATTTTCCTTAAAGGTTTTTTTTTACAGACTAGAAGTTTTACATTTTGGTGAACTCCCATTATATTTATTATGGTTTACAATTTTGGTATTAAGTCAAAAAATTGTGTCTAGCAGTAGATACTAAAGATTTTCTTTCTTTTTTTGGTATAAAAGTTGTATAATTTTACGTTTTAGTCTATGATTACTTTTGAGTTAATTTTTGTGTAAGACATGCAACTTAGGTCAAGGTCCTTTCCCCCTTTCTTCCGTTAAAATTTAACTATATTTGCTTTATATGTGTATTTCATTATTTTGTGATGAAGGCATGAAATTTTATAATAGAAGTCACATTTCTATTTATCTGCAATTTCTTTTATAAACCCATTCTCTACAGGTAAATTTTTCTGACATTGTTAAGACATATATTACTTTAAAATTTGTAAGGCGTTGCACCAATGCAGTCAGAATCTAAAGCAGAATAGGTTAATTACTAATCTATGCTTCCTTAATAATTATAAAAATGTCCATGTGCCCGGCGCCATGACTCACGCCTATAATCCCAGCACTTTGGGAGGACAAGGTGAGAGGATTGCCTGAGCCTGAGGGTTCGAGACCAACCTGGGAAAATTGGTGAGACCTCATCTCTACCATAAATCAAAAAAACTAGCTGGGTGTGGTGGTGCACATCTGTAGTCCCAACTACTTGGAAAGCTGAGGTGGAAGGATCACCTGAGCCCAGCAGGTCGAGGCTGTGGTGGCCAGGAGTGTGACACTGCTCTCCAGCCTGGGCAACAGAGTGAGACTCCAGCTCAAAAAAAAAAAAAAAAAAAAAAAGAAAGTCCATGTATGAAATTCAACTACTTAAAGGCATAAGTTAAATATTTGGAAAAATCTGCTTGTACAATCTTTTCAAAACTCACCTAAAATCAAGTAATACAGAAGGGTTAAAGATAAAGGGATGCAAATGGAAATGCATCAAGAAAAAATAAAGCAAAAGCTGTCATTAAAATATAATATCAAGCAAATTAATTCACACTTAACCCATTTCAAATGGTAAAGTGCAACATACCATACAAATAAGTGGCACAAATCAAAGAAAATATGTTTATTTCACTTGTTAATAATAATAGTAAAGTACTTGTTAAAGTTTTTATGTAATAGATATTTATGTAGCAAATTATATGTTTTAGTTCCTGTACTAAGCTCCTTAGTGAGTGTGAATAAATCATTTAGCCTTTCATAACAATGATAACTCAGGTATTATTATTAACATTCCCACTAGACAAATAAAAGCATTGAAGAAGTGAGAATTAAATATATTTCTAAATTGACTAGTAAAAGAGGACTTTAAATGCTTATAGTGTGAATGTGTTTAATTGCTTTGCTACACACCAGAGCCTTAAATCAAAACATACAAACATTTTAAAAAATCAAAATTAATATGCTTTCTTTGTATACAAACTTCTGGCCAAAGAAGTTGTGATTTTATTTTCTTTTTCTTTTTTTTCCCTCAAACACACATAGCACAGTGACACATAACCACCATTAATAAAAGACCTGCCAGCATGATACTCTATCATGTATATGAAGAATGAACTCATGGATGGAGTTGGAGACCATCATATTATACTGAGTTAAGAACTGAATACTGCTTGTTCTCACTCATAAATGGGCCCTGAACATTAGTCACATTATCACAAGGGAGGGATCAGTGATCAGTGGGCACTCTTAGGGGAGGAAGAAGGGAGGAGAGTGGGAACTATTTGACAACACAAGGGTACCTGGTCCACTACCAGGGAAGTGAGGGCCAGTTGGAGACCCAAACTTCACCTGCATGCAGCCTACTTGTGTAGTTAATTCTTACTTGTACCCACCATTTCTATAATAAAATAAAATTTAATAAAATCTAATTTAAAAAGAGATCTGACAATCTCTATAAATTCAAACATTTGGTGTTGTATTAGTCACCATCAGGAACAAAAATCCAATAAAGATAGAACAACAAAAGAGAATCTATGCACCAGAAAGGTAAGTTACACATTATCTTATAAATTACTACTTCTTAGAAGGAATCAAAATTGAAAAAAACACGATGTTGTTAACTAAACAAGGATTATTATGTTCATAACACAGTTGAATGTGGTCAAAACACTTTTCATGTTGAATGATCAAACAAGATTGAAAATAAAACACTGAATTTTCAGTCTAAGAAGACAAAAATGTATGACAAGGTGAACCTTGAGAATATGGAATAAAAGCAGAATGTTTGAAAAATGTTTGCTAACACATGTGCATGTAAAAAATATATGCAAGGAAATTGTTCCAAAGTAAGAACACGTTTTCCAAATTTTACGCAATGATTTCAATATTGGCCTCCAGAAAATTTTTGAAATTTAATTTTTATTGATAGTGTGGGTATATCAAATTCCTTTTATACAATCATCAGTTTCTTTTTCTTTATTAATTAAGTACATGATTATTTTTAAAAATACAATTTCATAATGTTACATATTTCGAAAAAAACTAATATTTAGAGAAAGCTAAAAGAATTTGAATTTAAATATATATCATGTAAAACATTTATATATAAATGCATATATACTATATATGTGTGTGAATGCATATGTATATCTTATCTAAAATTTTCTTTCTTTATTTTTTATTTTTTAGAGTTGGAGTCTCACTCTGTCGCCCAGACTGGAGTGCAATGGCATGCTACCGGCCACCGCAGCCTCGACCTGCTGGGCGCCAGCGATCCTTCCAAGTAGCTGGAACTACAGGTGCGTGCTACCATGCCCAGCTAATTTTTTGATTTATTGTAGAGATGAGGTCTCGCCAAGTTGCCCATGCGGGTCTTGAACCAGCAGGTTCAGGAAATCCACTCATCTCAGCCTCCCAAAGTGCAGAATTACAGGCTGAGTCACCGAGCCTGGCTTATCTAAAATTTTTAAAGCAGACATTTAATCTAGAAGATTTTACTTTGTCCTAGAGCATGTAGTTAGTGTGCTTTTCTGAGGATTTTCTTTTTATTAGGTAATTCGTATATATAAACATGCACACTTATTTATAACTCTCAATATTTAGTTAAAAGTAATTTAAAATTAAAACAGGATTTTTAAAAAATTAATAAAAAATACAAAACATGACTTAATACATGAATGAAATATGGCTCTGTGATACATGGTACAAGTTAATACTAATATTTATAAGTTATTCTACCATATAGCTTCAGATGTACATTTCATAAATATTAAACTAATGAGTTGTAGTCTCCTTTTAATTATTTATAAAATTTATTTTATTTTAGAGTTATAGGGTATATGTGAGGATTTGCTATATAAGTAAATTTTGTGCCAAGCAAAGTCAATGTTTTTTATGGCCTTTTAGATGTCATAATCCTTCCAAAATAGTCACAAGATTGTTCCTGATTTGTCACTTACCCTCGCTGCTTGACTAAAAGTGTAATGTAAATAATATTTATTGAAAGTCACTATAACTCCCTAGTCTACAGGTTGGGTGAATGATGTAGTATTTGGTGGAAGATGCACTAACTTTGATGTTGGAATGAAAGTTGTCCAGGAATGGGGGAGTGCCCCAAGAACATTGTTGAGCAACAAAAGAATGTTGGGTGCAACATCCTTCTCCAAGAAATATTTCTCTACCTCTGGGATAAAGTGATAGAAAAAATAGAACTGGAAAATGGCCTGTGTAACCCAGGCTTTGGGGTTACTCTTCCACACAGCATGAAGAGAGTGCGTGGCTATGTTTTTAAGGGTTCTTGGGTTCTGTGAAAGACTAAGAGTGATTTCAGCCTCAAATTGTCAGAAGCATTGCCACCAAACAAAGGAGCTTTGCCTGGCATCAACTTTTCCTCCTTACTGATATAACTTCAGTCCGACATTTTCTTCCAGTACAGACCTATCTTAACCAATTTAAAAACCTGCTTGGGTAAATACGTGTATCTGCACTCACTGCCTCACCACTTGTTTTTACACTCTGAAGGTTAGCTCTAGCTTTGAACCTATGAAACCAATCATGGCTATTATTAAAATATGTGCCTTGTGATTCTTTGCTGTGTTTTTTCTTCAAGTCTTCATAAAGGCTTCAGCTTATTCTTGAATCAGTAGTAAGCAGAACAGGATTCCACACTGATACTGATCCTGCTTCCACTCACTGAAAAGTTTCTCCATCACTTTTCCACACTTCTTTGATATTATTGTCAATATCATTGACACATTAGACTTCACATGTTCCATTATCTTGTCCTTGTTCTTTAGAATCATGGCGATGATTGAATGATTCATGTTATAAAAAGGAGTGACATCTAACATCTTTTTGCCTCACTCCACTTTCACAATTCTTTTCTTTTGCTTTCATCGTTATCGCTTGTCGCTGCTTAGCAGTATCAGCCATATCACTGCTGCTTTTAAACTTGCTTTCCAATATCTTAGGCTTGAAATAAAGACACTGAACTATTACATTCTGTATGGTACTGTACAGTAAAGTACACAAAAGCACAATCACTTGATGCACACACGTGACAATGTATGCCAGACACACACACTAACTTACATGATTGAACATGTGAATGCACATTTGCATCTTTAAAAATTCACAACTTGAAGGTTTGTATGTAGAAAACTTGTGTAAGGTTAGCTGAGTCAGATTTCTCCCTGTGCACTAAAATAAAAACTCATTTTGTGAAAAGCAAGGGAAAGGAGGTGTGAGCTCAAAGGAAAAGAATATGCTTGCCTAATGAGAAATTAAAGACAGTTTATCCTTCAATACTCCTTTCCTTTTTAAAGTTATAGTCTCTGATAGTGTCACATTTAGCTGTTTTTTTAATTATAGGAAGAATAACAAAAGTCCTACAACTTCTAGTCACCCAGTCTACCTAATGCAATCACATGCCCAAGTCTGGCAAACTAAAAGAGCAACAGAATAGAAGGAGCTCCAGGTTCCTGAGCATACCAGCACGACCACACAGCATTGGCTGCTTACATTTCGACTTTGTGTAGGTGAAAAAGAAAAAAAAAAAAACTTCTATTCTGGTCATGTCTGTTAATTTCGCTTTATTTTGCTTTGCCTTTACAGTTTAAATATAATTCTAAGTAGCATAAGGATAGCTTTAAATGACTATATATGTCTTTATTAAGTTTAAGATGGTTGATTTCAAATTAGTTTTATTTTCCTATTACCCAGTATATGGGGAATATAAGAAAGATCAGTGAATAGAGGTAAAATATTTTTTTAAAAATGCTTTTCTGTTTTGTATGTTTATCTATTCTTAGTTTGGGTTATAGACAGCAATGTTTTTTATTAAATTTTCTTTTTATTCTTTTACATATGGGCTGTGTAATTCGAGATCACTTGCTGACAAATTGTAATCTACCACTTGTATCAAAGGGGAAAACAAAAATCCACCAAAAAATAGAATATATGTTTTAAAATAAACATCTTCAATTTATTTGTTTACAGATAAATTCCTCTGAGCATTCAGTTTCTATTTCTTTCTCCCTAATATATAGATTAAGTTTTGTTGTCTCCAGAAAACATATTGTGAGGAATAAACTAAAATATTTTTTCTTTCTTTTCAAAACTTGGCACTGTCCTTCACCTTCTATGTTCTTTGAAAGTTTGTCTCTCATTTAATCTATTTTATGGTACCTTAGTGCCCTACAGGAGTCTTCCACTGTCCTATTTATCTTTTCTATGAGGATTATTTTAAAGCTTAACTGTTTAATAGTGACTAAATATAGTAGAGGTCATGTATTAAGACACATTAAACAGACTTCTAGTTATTTTGGTGTATAGGATGAAAATATTACTATACATTTGATATGCTGTTTTATGCTATTATGTCTACAAGCCATTTTAGATTATTTGTTAAAAGAGGATTTTTAAAGTCTGCAGCACCATATAAATATATATATTATTAAATGACAGTATTTTAAAGTTTATTAAAGTTAGTTATTATTAAAGATGAGCAAAAAGGGAGCTGAAGAAGCATTTAAATGGAAAATTGAAATAGATACACTTTGATAAGAACTGCAATAGATATATCACCAGGTAATATTTCCTCTTTTAAATAGACAAATAAACTCAAAAAGGAGGTAGATAGGAAAAGCTTTTTAAGATCAGTGCAACATTAAATGGAATCCACAGGAGTAGAATTTAACAACAGCAAGAGGTTTCAAAAGGCTTTTGCAGCAGAGCAGATGCAGGTGTAATAAACAAAAAGCTGACAAAATTATAAAGCACTTTGAAAATTAAAAATATATATATTAGCATGCCTAGTATATGGCTGAGTAAGACTTGCTAAGAAGTTTTTTTTTTTTAAGTATCCCATCTTAATTGATTTGTTGATTTAAGAAATGTGAAATTTATTCCAATAATCTGTTGGTAAGAAAAATTTTATGGTCACACTTCATTTGGAAATATATGGAAATTGGAATTGGCAGCCAATTCCTGATCAAAACCCCAACTGCCCAGGCCATAAGATAGACAAGTAGGACTTCATCAAACTGACAAGCTTCTGCAAAGTCAAAGAAACCATCAAGAGAGAAGAGAGACAGTTCACAGTCTGGGAAAAACTATTTGCCAACTGTATATCTGACAAAGGCTTAACATGTCAAAAAGAAAAAAACAGTCCCTATACAAAGTGGGCAAAATATATGAATAGGCACTTCTCAAAGGAGGCATATAAGCAGCCAACAGATACATGGAAAGATGCTCAGCCTCACTAGTCATCAAAGAAATGCAAATTAAAACTACACTGAGATATCACCTAAGTCCAGTCAGGATGGTCATCAACAATAACTCAAAATACAACAGATGTTGGAGAGGATGTGGGGAAAAGGGAGCACTTCTACCCTGCTGGTGGGAGTGTAAACTAGTACAACCTCTGTGGAAAACAGTTTAGCAATTCCTAAAAGGTCCATACAACTCTGCAATTGTCCTACTGAGAATATACCCGGAGGAACTCAAATCATTCTATGAAAAAGTTACCTGCACACACATGTTTATTGCCGCATTGTTCACAATAGCAAAAGCATGGAACCAACTGTGCTGCCCATCTAAAGAGGAATGGATTAAAAAAGTGATACATATACATGATGGAATATTATGCAGCCATAAAAAAGGACAAAATTACGAACTTCACATCAACTTGGATGTACTTGGAGCCTATAATACTGAGTGACTTATCACAGAAACAAATAACTGAGTATAACATGTTCTCACTCATAAGTAGATCTTGAACAACTATCATAATAATATGAGAAAAGGATTGTCATAATGAGAAATTGCCAAGGGCAGGAGTGGGATTGGCAGTAGTGGAATTCTGCCAGGGGAGGGGAGCACACCTCATCAGCAAGGGTACCCGCATAAGGAACATTTGTATGCTTAACCCTAAGTTGTGCCCCACAATTTTAAAATTAAAAAAAAAATTAAAAAAATAAAGGAAAAGAAAAAGAAAGAAAAATGGTGAGAGAACAGCAACACAATTAGAGTTATGAGAATCCTAATTTAATTAGTGGTGTCAGTAAAGCCATGAATAATATAAAAATGCAAAGATTATATAATATATGTGATTGATGGATAAGGGAATAATATCAAAGAGAGTTTTCTAGCTTGAGTAATTGTGTGAGAAAGTACCATTCTTAATCTAAACTATAAGAAAAATACTTTAAAGAAAAGGTAATGAGTAAAGGTAATGAGTTTATATTGGCATTTTGAATCTCTCTGTAGGAGAAACAGGTAAATATATTATGTAAGAAACTTGAAATAGAAGACTAAAGCTCAGGTAGAAAGAGATGTATAAAACTTTCTAGCTAAAATGAGAAGTTGTGTGTGAAAATAACTGGAAACTTAAAAAAATTGTAATGGAAAAATTAGAAACTTTATATGGCTATACCACTTCCTAATATTGACAAAAATTGAAAACATATAGAAAAATAGAAACTATACTAGGAATAAATGATTAAAATATCAGTTTCTAAACACCAGAAAAATAATATAATTATTAATGCTGCTTTAGATGCTGTTCATCCTTTCTTGTTTCCAGCAATTTTTTTTTTTTTTTTTTTGAGTTGGAGTTATACTCCCTTACCTAGGCTGGAGTAAAGTGGCATGCACAAGGCCACCCAGCATTGACCTGCTGGGCTCAGGAGATCCTTCTGCCTCAGCCTTCCTAGTAGCTGGAACTACAGGTGTGTGCTACAATAACTGGCTAATTTTTTGATTCATTGTAGAGATGAGATCTCGCCAAGTTGCACAGACTATTCTCAAACCCCCGAATGGGTTCAAGGCAGTCCCCTCACCTCAGTCTCCCAAAGTGCTGGGATTACAGGTTTGAGCCACTGCGTCAGGCCATTTTCAACAATTTCTAAAGTATGCATCTCTCTGATGAGACTTGGACAAGTTTTTTAAATTATA
>CAUYQG010153090.1:0-38835 GCA_963574415.1 Tarsius wallacei
GGTGGCTGCTGCCCGCAGGGAGAGGGGAATGACCAAGACCTTCATCCTGAACAGCCCTGCAACTCCTGAGTTGATCAGGATGATGTGTGTGGATCAGTTCACCGACATGGTAAGGAAGTCCCTGCTGTAATCACTCCTTACATGGATTTTCAGGTTCTTGGCAGGGGTGTGATCACCATGACAAAATTCCAGGGCAAGTTAACATTTTCCTGTGAAATTCCTTGCTGGCCCGTGGAGGCTCATGCCTGTAATCCCAGCATTTTGGGAGGCTGAGGTGGGAGGATCGCTTGAGCCCAGGAGTCCAAGACCAGCCTAGGCAACACAGAGAGACCTCATCTTTATGAAAAATTTTTTAAAAATTAGCTTGGCGTGTTGGAACACACCTGTAGTCCCAGCTATTTGGGAGGCTCTTGCCTGAGCAACAGAGTGAGACCCTGACTCAAAAAAAAAAAAAAAAAATCCATCTTCAAAGTAGTTCACAGCCAAGCCACAGTGACTAACAAAATAGGCCAGATTTGCCTGTAGAACACTCTCCCAAATGTTTAGCAGAGAGCCAGGAAGATGGCAATGGAGTGCAGCAAGTGCTGAAGACTGACCCATAAAAGAGGGTATATGGGCTAAAGTAATGTCACTGGAAAAGGAGAAGGTGGCAGAACATGTTGTAGTCATTATACCCTTCAACTAACTCATACAGTTTGTAATGAGCCCAAAGTATTGGAATAGTGATAAGGAAACACGGAAACAACAATACACACAGACACACCATGCTCACACGTATTATTTTTCAGTTTAGTTTCTTACATCTTCCTTTCCTGACTCCACAGTGGCACACAGGTTAGTGGGTAATAGTAGATTCCAGCTATAGAATTCTATGCTACTTGGAAAATATATGGCTAGCAAGACAGCATCCCTGTTTTCTCCTACATGGTTGATGCATTTTGAAACCTTTGGAAGCAAACAGATGTCAGATACCAATGATCATACCAAGAAATGATACAGGAGACATTCACAGATTTGATTCTAAGCCTAATTCTAATTGATGACAGGGTGGTTTTCATCACCTCCATACACACCCTCTCATGTCCAAAATAGGACAGATCAGCTGTGGCACAGTCTATCTAACGTGGTAATATGTCCAGGAAGTTTCATGGAAAGAAGTGGTTGGAGGCCACAAGTGTCTGGGCACCAGAGTCTCTTGGGACTGTGTCCCTATGGAGAAGGCCCTTCCGACATCAGGCTTAGCTGGAAACTCATTCACTTAGAGGGGAGAAGGCAGGTGTGATTCGTCAGAACTGGAAGAGGCTGTTGGGAAGCCTTTCCTCTCACTGAAGCATGTTACACGGCATTCAAACGGATGTCCCCACAGGGAATTTCTGTTGGTATTTCTGGAGTGATACTTTTAATAATACGCTGTTGGGGAAAAAATACAATGTTACAAACACTTTTATAATTTAACAAAATTGCAAAAATATTCAACATTAATATTAAAACAAGGCTTAAGTAGCATTTTAATAACATTTAATAGCAAGTTGGAATAGTCCTATTGACTTTCCTTAAGAAATTCCCAGCCGGGCACAGTGGCTCATGCCTATAATTCCAGCACTTTGGAAGGCCGAGGTGAGAGGATTGCCCAAGCCCACAGGTTCGAGACCAGCCTGGGCAACTTGGCGAGACCTCATCTCTACAATAAATCAAAAAATTAGCCGGACATGGTGGCACATGGCTGTAGTTCCAGCTACTTGGAAAGCTGAAGTGGAAGGCTCACCTGATCCCACAGATTCGAGACCAGCCTGGGCAACTTGGTGAGACCTCATCTCTACAATAAATCAAAAAATTAGCCGGACATGGTGGCACATGGCTGTAGTTCCAGCTACTTGGAAAGCTGAAGTGGAAGGATCACCTGAGCCTAGCCGGTGGAGGCTGCGGTGGCTGTGAGCAGCCTGGGCAACAGAGTGAGACTCCGACTCAAAAAAGAAAGAAAGAAAGAAAGAAACAAATTCCCACTGTATTTATTCTCAAATGTGGGTTAAAATGGTATAAGCATCTGTAAACTAAGAAAATCATTATAACACTAATGGGAGAAAATTATGAGTCCTCAATAGAACTTCTATGGGCCTATAACATGCCTTTGAATGACTTGGAAATGGCACCCTTTTCTCTGGACAGAGGAGGCTTCAGTGGCCACACAGGGCTTGGGGAGCAGAGTGCTGGATTTGGGCCCCTCCCCTCAGCTGGGCTCCTTTTGCCCTGTATTATATGCCCAGTATTGTCAATCATTGTAATGACTGAGTGTTACTGATTTAATGAAACTGCCTGTGAAGCAGTACTGATTACTTCATAGAAATGACCACTTAAATCATCTTTTTTTTTTTTTTTTTTTTATAGTCAGGGGCTCACTCCATTGTTCAGGCCAGAGTACAGTGCCATGTTCATGGCTACCACAGCCTGGATATCATGGGCTCAAATGATCCTTCTGCTGCAGCCTTTCAAGTAGCTGGAACTACAGGCACACACCACCATGGCTGGCACATTTTATTGTAGAGACAAGGTCTTGCCTAGTTGCCCATGCTGATCTCGAATCCCTGGGCTCAGGCAATCCTCTCGCTTCAGCCTCCCAAAGTGCTGGGATTACAGGTGTGAGCCACTGCACCTGGCTAAATCATCACTTCCAATGCAATCTCTTGTTGTAGTACTCATCACAGAGAAGCTGAGAATTTCTACTACAGGAACAACTGAAGCTCACAGAAGTTTCTGAAATATGCTTGGGTTGGGTATGAAATATACAACCTGCCTTGTAAAACTTAGCATCAGAGTGACATGAAACAGTTCAGGGACATGGAGAAGAAGAAAAACAGGAGTGCTGCGGAGGCTTAGAAAAGTCTTTATTCAGTTGCTTAGTAAAATCTTTTTTTTTTAAAGAAAGTAAGATTTATTGGGAGGGGACCCGAGGGATTGCCCAGTAAAAATCTTTGATGACCAAAAGTCCATGTATGATAAGCAGGCAAAATTGACTCTGAAAGCATGCTTTGATTTCCTGATCTTTAGGTGAGGCTTTGCTACTATCTTTTCTCTTTTGGATTGAAAAAGTATGGAGTCCCCTTTGAGCTTTTATATTTTCTGATTCTAGGAGTGTGTTGTTCTTTAACGAGCAGGGTCCATGGAATTCAAAAACTTCCATTCCTATAGTCAATGACATTCATCAAATTATACATTTTGTGTTTCTCATGACCTTAGTATCTGAGTGCTGAACTCTCACACTAGAAATACATTTAAAAAGAAATTGCAATGCCCATCAGACCAGGGCATGCCGAGTCACTGAAAGCAAAACTTCAGAAACCATCTGCTCCCATAGGTGAATATGTAAACTACAGCTGATTAAACAGAATTATGCCTTGCTAATTGAGAACGAGACAGAGATCACTACAACTAGTTTTGTAAGAGCCCTGCTACCCAGGCTGGAGAGCAGTGGTATTCACAGCTCACTGTAGCCTTGAACTCCTTGAGTCAAGGGTTCCTCCCACCTCAGCCTCCTGAGTAGCTGGGACTACAGGCATACACAACCATGCCTGGCTAATGTTTTCATTTTTTGTAGAGACAAGGTCTCACTATGTTGCCCAGGTTGGTCTCCATCTCTGGGGTTCAAGCGATCCTCCCACCTTGGCCTCACAAAGTGCTGGGATTACAGATGTGAGCCACCGTGCTCAACCCAACAAGCATATTTTAAAGAGGAGAAACTGAGTCCCAGAGAAAGTGAGTGACTTGCCATAGCCAACTAGGGCTTTTTTTCTCTCAGTTTTCTTTGACAGGCTGTCATACTGCTTCCTGGTAACTCACTGCTCCTCATCTGGTGGCCTATGGTGAAGATGGCCCTAGAGGTAGCCTTACTTCTACTGCTAGTGGATCTGAGCTCTGTTATTTACACACCTTTGGGTGGCCTTCCCTTGACACTCAAGGGGGAATTTGCAAGAATGATGACTAGGATTGGATGCTGTAGCTTGTAAAAAGGAATACTGATATTTGTTAATCTAACTAGAGTTCTCACTCTTAACCTTGGCCTCTGGGTTTGAAGCACCAGAGCTCATGGCTCATCACAACATCAGGGTCCAAGGCTCTTTGGGAGGAATGCAGTCATGATAGGACTGGTTTGGGTGCAGGAAGTTGGTAACTACAGAGTTCTGTTCACCTAGATTCAGTTTTCCTGAGTGGGAAAATAAATGAGCCCAATTTCTCAGAAAGAGCCAATATTTAATTGCCTCATGTTCTCTTGCTACTCGTTTCTTATGAAATGTTTTAGGAAGATTGTGCTGACAGGCTCATGTCTGAGTTTTGCTATAAGAGCCCACAGACTAGCCCACCTCGGTTCTCAGGTCATTAGAGGTTATTCCTTCTAGCTTTCCCTAAATACCACCTTCACCTTTGAGCTTGGTCCTGGAAAAAGCAGCTGACTATGAACTATGGACTTGTAAGTAGTTACTTCTTCGGGCTCTTCTGCCAGAGCACCCTTTTTACTGTGGCAAGAAACATGACCAAACAAGTAGCAGCTAAAGCATTTTAAAACCTGTAATGTGAAGTATAACCCTGTGGGGAATCCTGGTGCTAAACCACTAACTCCGGCAGCACGGAATAGAAAATGGCTACCCGTCTCTCCCTAGCCACTAGCACAAACACTACTTTAGCAAACTAAAAACTCTGAGGACAAGAAGGAGGCTGAAACTAAAAGTGAAAAGAACACTGGATCCAAAGTCCTGGATTCAGAACCTCTCTGTACTGTGTGTCCTTGGACAAGTCCCGGAAATAAGGAAACTTTGAGCAGGGCTATTCCTAGCGTCAGTGTCCTGTCTGCGAATAACGCCTGCCCATCCCCCTCCCAAGGTACTCTGATAACAAAATACGATAATCTACATGCAGCTGCTTTGAAAAGTATGCACTTGCCAGGCACGGTGGCTCATGTCTGTAATCCCAGCACTTTGGGAGGCTGAGGCAAGAGGATTGCCTGTGTCCAGGGGTTCGAGACCAACCTGGGCAACTTGGCAATACCTTGTCTCCACAATAAGTAAAAAAATTAGCCAGGTGTGGTAGCGCGCGCCTGTAGTTCCAGCTACTTGGAAGGCTGAGGCGGAAGGATCGCCGGAGCCCAGCAGGTTGAGGTTGCAGTGGCCGTGAGCATGCCACTGCACTCTAGCCTGGGCGACAGAATGAGATTCCGACTCAAAAACAAGAAGAAAAATATGCACTTATAAAAATTGTAAGGCACTGTCATTACAATTTTTACAGCACATAAACTACTGAAATGAATCTCGCTATCATGGCAGAATTTTTTACTCCCATGGTTTGTGCTAAAACTATACTATTGTTGGACAGCTAACAATTTTTGAGCTAAAACTATTATTAAACTCTTGTTTAACAATAAACTGTTGTTGAAACGTCCTTATTTTGTGTGATGTTTTTCAAAATAGTACTTGTCACCTTGCTGTTAGAAAAATGACCATAGAATGTCCACCATAATCTTCACTTGAAATTTGTGTATTGCTCCAGACCTCACGCAATGTCCATGCTCAGTGGCAAGCAGGAGGCAAAGTAGTTGCCTGCTAAGTTTGATAAGCTGTACACAACCTAAGCTAAATGCTGTGGTGCACCCAGTGACCAGCTCACTCTTTCACCATTGTATTTGAGACCTTGGAAGATACCTTAAGATGATAGCCATTTGAGGTTCCGCCATGGGACAGTGTAGGCATACACATGTATAAGGTTGAGCACCTTCTGGTGAACTTTATGTAGTAGATGTATCTCTTTGGAACAGAGCATAACAAGAGGACCCTTTACTCCCAAAACAATTACCAGTCTGAACACACACACACACACACACACACACACACACACACACACACACACACCAGCTAGCACATATCTCCTACTAGCACATACCTCCTTAAATGTCCCTGGAGTGATGATCAGCCGGTAAGTTATATATGTGGGGACGCAGATGACAGATGAAGTTCCTATACAGTAACCCAGGATGACACTCCAAGGGGGGTAATTATATTGGAAAAGTCGGAGCTGTGGTGGGCTCATCAAAAAACTGCAGATGATGAACTGAAACAGAAATTCCAAAAAACCGTTAACAATCTTAACGGTATCTATGCAGATAGAGACAGTTCTGATACCACAAACACCAAATGCTGAAGCTAAGATACTCTTAGGAAATTCCCAGAATGTGATGCATTCTGGCTTGAACTCTGACACACAGAATGACTCATTTCTGTCCCCAAGCTGCAGAAATAAAACAGGCGCTTTTCTTGGTTTTCCTCCCCATATCCCATCTTAACCCCTACAGTGGGGATGACACAGTATCCCTATAGTTTCCCCCACAGTTAGGGGAGTGACAGCACAGTCCTCTGCCTCGGAGAAGAGACCGACATCCACTGAGAGTGGTTTGGGCCCTGTCTCGCCAGGAGCGGAGGAATAAACTGGGTGACCTCTCCACAGCCCTTGCCAGACCTAGGGGTTCTTTGCTTTTTTAATTTCCCTGCATTTCTCAGCTGGGATTTATTTTGGTCAGATGGAAAGTGTCTTATGTCCAAGAAAGATAAGGTTCTCATGACTGGGAGAGGACTTGGGCTCCTGGGTGTGTGTTCCTTCTCTCCTTTTCCTGAGCTCTGTGTCTTCTGCATTAAGCTCATAACCTGGGGTTTCAACAAGGCTCTGCCATGAGGCATCTCAGCCATGACTGACTGCCTGCCGCAGATCCTCATAATGTCAGGAATTATGGAAGGAAAAAAGCAGCGTAATGCACTTTTCACTTAGAAAGTCTGTGAAAATTTGGACCAAGAAAAATTCCACAGTGTGCTCCCAACACCCACTTTATGAGTTTTCTTATTTCAGTTTGGTTTCCAGAGAGTGTAAATATCAGTTTTGCCTAGTAACCACTGTGCCGAAATCGTTACTGCTCTTGATTTAATTTAATTTTATTATTTCATAGTCATAAAGAAGACAGTAATGTAAATTATTTGTGTGGTTATATATCTATTTATATCTTTTTTTCTTTGTCTGCAGGTAATAAAATGGGAAATTGTTAAACACACATCCATCTTCTGAGCAGTGTTATCCTAAGTCCAGGAGGAAGCCTTCAGAACAGAAGCCTGGTCAGTTGCAGACCTTTCTCCGGACCCACTCGCCTCATCCCCAGGCCAGCTACTAAGGAAGATCATTTTGGAACGGGGAAAAAGAGAGGGTCTGGTAAGGAGCCATCCCAGCCACTCCTTGTTTCATCTTGACGTCAGGTGTGTGAAATCCCACTCAGTCAGGGAAGATGCCAACTCTCATCATTGCCAAGTGCTACTTCAGAGACCCCTCGCATCCTGGCCTCTCCCTGCTCATACACAAAATTTTCTTTTTTTGTAACTTGGCTTCAGTGAAAAAGAATATTTTTAGTAAGCTACTTGTTGTTTATCTAAAGTAGCCTTAAAAAGCCCAGAGCAGGGGATCTGTTAAGTAAACCTAGAGGTGGAAGACAGATTTGCCACGTCTTAACTGGGCATGAGAGCACTTGCCTTTAGAGGAGGTGAGTACAATGAACATCATGGGAATTCTGAGTAATGCGCCTGAGCCCAGATCCATAGATGGGTTTTGTTGGTAAAGAAATTCATTGACTGTGTACCACAAGGTTACCCAGTCTGACAACCAGAGAGTCACAGAAATGAGCACACCAAAAACCTCAGGACGCATGTGAGGCACCACCTCAGGGACAACGTCTAAGGGGGAGCCACAATCTCAGCCATCAGGATAAATAATATTTTAGTGCAATTTTAGAAAGACAGGCTCTGACAGGGCCAGATTAGGGTGCAGCAAGTAAGGCAAGCCATACATGTACAAGGTCAGGTTCCTGTGTATTTAAAATGTTGATATTTTGTTTATCACAAATGTTTTTGCATTAATTTTTATTTTTAAAAAATATTGCATTAAGATAAAACTTATCTTGAGTATTGAGGTTTTTTGGCACCCTCTTAAGTTTTATACCTGTGGTGAGTGTCTCACTCGCCTCACCTAAATCTCAGCCCTGGGCATCATTTCCTCACTCTGTGGGGAACACAAAAGTAAAAAGCCAAACAAACATGTTTCTGCCCTCAAGGAATTAATCCAGTGTCTCTTTTGCCTTTGAAAAACAAATGGAAGGATTTAAGTAGATTATCGAGAAGCACTGGTAATAATATAAATTAATAACCCAGTTATGTCAGGACTTCTGCTTCTGGTAATGGTGGGCTAGGTGACTCAGAACAACCCTCTCTCTGAGAACAACAAAAACCTCTAGATTAAAAAATAATGTGTTTTCAATTTACCTAAAAGCATCAAGAGAGCTGATAAGGTAACAGGAACTACCAGGCCAACATCTTAGGAGCTTGCACCAGAACCACTGTGCTCTGGGAATATTTGCTGCCTGGGGTAGACATCGGCTTTGATTTTGGAAACTCCCAGAGGTCCAGGGGAATGGAAGTTAGGGAAAGATTCTGGGGTAGAGAGACATACACAGTGTCACACATAAGTTAATGTCAAGATGTGTGGGTACCAAAAAAGTACAAAAAATAGAGGGCTACCCCAAGAAAGTAAAAGCACTGAATGCAGAAAGGGCTGTTTTGAAAGTGGGGAAAGGACGGCTGTATGCCAAAGAGACATCCAAAGACAAAATGGGCTGACCTAGATACTCCTGATAAGCTGGAGGCAGATTAAAAGAACACTCTAACAACCTTTCTGGATCTCAATGATCAAAAAGCCCCCCAAACAAAGTTACAGATAAATTGAAAAACTAAAGAGTAGTCCCTGCTGGTGTGCACAGTATCAGTTTACCCCAGGCTATCTCAGAATGCACTTGGGAGCCCAACAGGGCATTATCCGTCCTGGGCAAACATCTCTTTTTGGGAAGACACCAGGAGGGAGGCAGGGGCATGTGAAGCAAGGATGAAGTGAATATTGAACACATTTCAACAGATGGATAACCCTCAGAACTCAACCTTCTCATCCAGGTCCTTTGGCAATGGGTTCTACTTTTGACTTGGATCTATGCTTGAGGACCTATGTGTGGGACCTCTTTAAGAAAATGCATGCAAAATTATAAATGCACAATGACTAGGACCCCTCCGGAGCCTTCATGAGCAGCACAGCAATTCCTTCCGTGGTCTCGAAAAGTTCTTACTTGTTAAGTGACTTTGGACCATTCACCTGACATTGCTGAGCCTCTGTTTCCTTCAGTGTAAGATGGGAGTACCAGTACTATAACTACTTCATATAATCACTGTGAGGATTAAGAGCAATGAGTCTAAGTTTAGCATAAAGTCTAGTCTGGCACTTAGTGCTCAATAACTGTTATTTATCATAATTGTTGTACAAGGGAGTGATGTCCTAAAGCAACTGAAGCTCCATGGTGTTGGAAGTCAGAAGAAAGAGGAACCATGGTGGGCACAGTGACTGGGAGGAGACACAGGAAGGACCTCTGAAGTGCTGGCCATAATTTTGTTTCTTGATATGGTTTTGTCTACATAGGTGTGTGCTCAATTTATAAACTCTTTGAGATACACACCTATAATTTGCACACTTTTCTGAGTCTGTTGCACTACAGAAACATTTATTTGTTTTACGTGTCTGGGAGTGAGTCTTTCCCCAGGGCAAGAAGGAGAAGGGAAATGGCAACTCACCAGGAGAAACAGAGGGCTGATGGCTACCCAGCAGATCCTCCAAAACCAACCAGGGCTGAAGCCAAGCATTTCCTTCACATCACTGCAGAACTGAGTGATGCCTATAATCATCCAAAAGAGAAAGAGATTGGTTGAGAGAGTACATGGGTCATCCTTCTATTCCTCGATTCTCTGAGACAGTCAAGGTCATCAGGATCAGTACTGGGAATGATAAGGAGGAAGGGAGCCGGGATCTGTCGCCTCAACAAACACAGCTGCTCTGAAATTTCTCTTTAGGAGGGGCTCAGGAACACAAATCTGGTCTGAAAGTGGTACTTTCACAAAACTGCGTTTTAATAGCAAGCAAAACTCTACATAGCGAGGGAGAATGGATGGACATTTAGGAAGAGATCTAACGCCCCCTCTTGGTGCCACACTGCCTTTCTAAGATCTCAGTGTATATTTGATTTTATTGTTATAGAAAAGAAAGTTGAATTTTGCCTAAGAATGGTGAACCCACCTGACAGAGACTGACTTTGACCGTTACACTGGAAACTTTCAAGACAAAATTTTAACCACAATATTGCCCATTCATATGCCAGATCAAGATCAAGGTTCTTCTATAAAAAGTAACTAGTGCGGAAGTGAGAACTGAGAACTCTCACCAATGGGTGAGAAATTAAGAAGGGGAAAGTGCCTTGTGGTTGCTTTCCTGAGAGCTCCCAGCAGTTTCTAGGGCAGGTCTATAGCGATTCCCACTCTTTGAACTTTGTCCTCTGAATTGCTACGGAGGTAGGGAAGATTTCTTCTTTTAAAAAAACTGGGCCCGTGTGCAACTCAAAACGTGCCCCTCTCTTCATAATATGTGTAATGACTACCATGCAAAAGTGATTTGTTATCATAGAAGGTAGGAAAACAAATACAATTTTAGAATGAAATAATAATTGATTTTAGAATGAAATAATTCTCGATTTTAAAGAGAGGCATCTCTGAACCTGTTGTTCTTCATTTCAATTGCTTGTGCCTTCCTCATCCCTGTCCAGGGGCTCTTGGGACCTCTGCCAATGGACCCAGGTCAGCTCACTGTATCCCTGGTGGTTTCACCCTTATCAAATTATGTCCCAGCTGAGCGTGGAGGCTCATGCCTGTAATCCTAGCATTTTGGGACACCAAGGTGAGCAGATTAATTGGGCCCAGGAGGAGTTCGAGACAAGCCTGGGCAACATAGTGAAAGCTCATCTCTCCAAAAAAAATTAAAAAATTAGCTATGCATGGTGGTGCGCACCTGTAGTCCCAGGCACCTGGGAAGTTTAAGTGGAAGGATTCCCTGAGTCCAAGAGGTTGAGGCTGCTGTGAGCCGTGATTATTGCTATCAAGCAAGTTACTAAACCCTAGCCTGGGTGTCAGAGTGAGATCTCAACTCAAAAAAAAAGAAAGAAAGAAAAAAAATTCATCCCAGGACCATAGGGGTGAATTGGGGATTTTACCAAGGCAGCTAGCACAAATAAGAGCATTCTTGCCTTTTCCCTAGAAGATAAACTCCTAATTTCTGTCTCAGGGCACTGGAAAGAGCTCTTCCTTGAGAAATTTAAGTTTGGAGTCATTCCACTTAACAATAGTATCTTGTACACTCTGCAAATGCATTTGCTGTGCACTAGTTCTGCGTTGTCTGTTCAATCTGTAGAGCCCATCGGGATCTTCACCACCATGGATGAGTTCTGTGGAACCACTTCAGCTTGTCTCTACTGGGTAAACATTCAAATTTGGAAAGGAAAAAAAAAAAGCCCTCCCAGGGGTACGACGTCAATCCATTGTACTGTGTGTAGGAAATAATGACCTATTTCTGAAAAGGCACTCAGCTGAGATTATTTTACAGACCTGTCAGGAGGTCACACCTTGTAAGCTGTCCCTCCCTGCCCACTGTGCTGGCCGGGTGGTGTAGAAAGGATCTCAGCTGGTGACGGAAGCATCTTACCATAGAACCAAGACACAGCAACTGCTTCTATAAGCGCCACTGTAAGCACGGCGGGCCCCGTGGCATACTCCTCCAGCAGCTTTACCACATAGGCTCCTCCCTGGAAATGAGAGGGCAAACCTGCTTAAGGGCCTTGAGATATGGCCCCTGCTCAACACAGAAACCTGCAAAAACTTAACCTAGGATAATTCTGGAAACGCCCACCTTAGAACTAATATAAGTACCCCAGAGCCTGCCTCTTGAACTGACCGTTCCAGTGCAGGCCAGGTTTCACCCTATCAGACTCTCTTTCTGCCTTGTGAAACACATTCTTCTTACTTGTTTCCTCTCCCCCTAAATTTTGAGAGACAGACTCCAAAGGGCCTTGGGATCTATTTTCAGCCTTCTGAACACCGACTGTGTACTCTACTCTGCAGAATCCCTGCCCCTGAAGACTAAATCTGGAAGGGTCCATGATAACACACATTAAGGACCTTGGTCACAGTTTTGCCATCTCTCCTAACTCATGACTGCCTTGGGTTCTACTCAGTGCCCCCACCCCCACAAGCTCCAAGGCCACTGGGTCATGGCTTGGAGATGCATATCTGCAAAATCTGCCTTGAGTCAGGAGGACACAAGCTAGGATGCCTGTGGGTGCTATCTGATGCATACTTTCCAGTATTTGCTTTTGCTACCAAAACAAAAAATCGCTGGAGAGGGTCTCATTTTGCCATTGCAAGTTCTGGAGGAAACCAAGTGGCAGCCTCCAGATGTTCTGCATATCGGGACATCAGGGCAATAGTCCCATGAAAGCAGGAATAAGGAGTGAAAATAGACTGGGAAAGCAAACTCTAATTTTTCTCCAGCTGTTTTGTCAGCCTTAAATCTAGTTGAGTCTATTGTAAAACGCTGAGAGCCTCCAGATACCATGCACAGATTCTACAAACAGATGTGCCAGAAACAACTTTTCTTCTTCTCCCAATGACAGACTTTTTAATGAGAGTGACGACTCCCCTTCATTTGGCCCCAAAGCCAGGACACTGTGTGTGGGATGGAAGGAACTCAAAGCTGAGGGGCATGGTACTCACAAAAGTCAGGGTGAGCAGGGATCCAAAGAAGCAGGTAATCACCACAGCGAGTACAAACCACTCCCGGCGCTTAGCCCAGATGTGTGGAAACTCATCCAGCACAGCTGTGATCACCCCCTCCAAGCCTGCAAACTGAGAGGTGCACACAAACAGTCACAGTGGAGGCCTGGGGAGAAGTCTGTGGCCTTCAGCACAGTGAACAGAAGGGAGGAGTAGGATACTCAGTGACTAGTCAAGCTGATCACAACTGGTTCCCCTGACTCACTGGCCCACGAAAAGATCTAGAAGTGTATTTCCCTGTTTTACAGTGTCACGTAAAACCCATCACTGAGGACAGACACCAAGGAAAGAAAACATAACACACGGACAGAGCTTCACTATGTGAGGTCTCTTGGGGAGAATTTGCACCAGAAAGGCCAACTCAAAACCGAGACCAACTCCACACTTATAAGTACAAGGCACTGAGCTAAATGGTAGTCAGGGCAGACACACAAGAGGGGCCTTACCCTGGCCTTGAAGTGCTGTCATCAGGTGTCAAGAGACATTATGCAATAACAACAGTTCACATATGCCAAGCCCCTGGCGGTGCCAGGCACTTTACCTACATCATCCCATTAGTGACCCTCTCGTGTACTAGAGGGCAATAAGTACTATCTCTGAGGAGTGAACCAGGGGCCTGGAGAGTACCAGAAGGGAGCAGCCAATGTGCCTGGGATGGCGAGGATGGGAGGGAACTGAGTATAGCCCTGTCACCTCCTCCTCTTCCTCCTCTCCTTCCTTCCCCCTTCCCCTTCTCCCTCTTCCTCCTCCTTCTCCTTCTCCTCTGTTCCTCTTCATCTTCCAAGAGCCCATTTTCCCTCCCCATTCACTCACCGTGCTGTCCAAACCCAGCGTGATTAACATCAGGAAGAAGATGATGGCAAAGAATGTGGATGCTGGCATGTTGGCTATAGCTTCTGCATATGTGATGAAGAGGAGGCTGGGGCCTAAGACAGAGGGGGAGAGAGGAGGAGGTGGTTGCCAAGACCTGCCCTACAAAGATGTCGCAAAGGAAAACTCAGTCATGATAACAATCACAATTCTCATTGCAAGACCTTACACGTGAAATCGGCTTTGAGATGCACCAACTGCTTCCTCATACTCCATACCATCTTGCCTGGCCACCCCAAGATCCTGGAAAGCGGGGAGGGAAGAGTTTCCATCTTGGAAAATTATGCATCCTCAATTAATGTTGGGGATGGAAAGAGACCCAAGACCCTAAGACTAGCAAAGCTACACACGAGTATAAGAGTTTCCACTATATGAAATTTCAGTGTGTGTGTGTTTTCAGGGCCAAGATTGATATTTGTAAAATTCACAGCATTTAGCCCCCTTTGGTGTCTTTAGCTCCAAAACAGTAGAAAATGTTAAACTGATTTCAGTAGAGTCACAGAGGCCTTGGAACAAAGATCTCCAGCTATTTTTATCTTTTTAATCCCCTTTTGATAGTGTGAGGGACATGTCTTCAACCTCTCATGGGCTAGCAAGGGGTTGCCCTTGCTTGGGGGATGAGGTTGGTCAAAGCACTGAATCAGGTCAAATGTACAAGTATGTTAGTGAGAAAGCCCTGGGACCCATCCACTAGATCCCATCACCTCTTTTTTAACCTCTGTTGCTCTTTTTGTTTTCCCGGAAAACCTCATGGTACAGTAGGATGGCCACATTGGCTACATCTTCTTTTTCTCAAGGGGCATTTCTAAGAATAAGCAATTCTTTGCTGGCTAGACTTGGTACCATCACAATTCTCATTGCAAGACCTTACACGTGAAATCGGCCCATAGGACCCCAAACCACGGGTTTAAAGCCATCATCCAAGTCATATTTTCAAGCCCATAGGTTTTTGAAGCCCCCAGTACTGGATGCCAAGGAGCTGTCCCATCCCCGCATGATCTGAATGCATGGGAAGACATTACATTTCTCTCAAATCTTTGAAAATGTTAAGGGAACTTCTAGAAATACTTCAAATTTGGATGTCTGTAAAGCTTCAAAGCAACACAATTCAGTAAGAGCAAGGGACCTAAACAGAACCTGGGGTCCTACCTGCATCTTTGGCCACCTCAGACACATCTTCGTTTCTCATCTCAGCCATATAGCCCAGCACCGTGAAGATGACAAATCCCGAAATGAAACTCGTCATGCAGTTCACCACACTGGTCACCAGGGCATCTCTGGAGTGAAAAACCCAAGGGCCTGCCTGAGACAGTTCCGAGGTCAGGGTCTAAGGAGCACCTGTCTGTGTGGCTCCCCTGCCCCAGACAGGCCGGCCATGGCAAGGGTGAGCAGGCTGAGCTCAGGGAACCTCAAGCCTGTCCTGGTGTTCCCCTTCTCCCAGAGCCCGGCCTCTTGGGCTTGATGCAAGCCGTTGTGACCACCACATGAGGTATGGGGAAAACAGCAGGTCAGGGTTTTAAAAAGCCATCCTGTTGTGAAACAGCACAGCACAGACCTCTCCATTTCACATAGGCCTTGATCTGAGGTAGGACCTGGGTTGGAGTTGGGGGGTGATTGGCCTCACATCTGTGAAGTCCTCATATTTAGACTTTGACATTATCTCCCAGTGAAGTCACAAGACTGCCATAGTGGTACCCTGTACTTTTAAAAGAAGGCATCATACAACTTCAGGTTGGTGTCCCAATGCGAGGTCACATTGCTTAGTGTACATGTGAATTCCCCTGACCTTTTAAAGAAATAAATTCTATAATTATTTTATGAGTAGCACCAATCGTTTGCTGGACACTATCATCTATGATAAACTATTAAAATTAAGTCTAAAGATAACGGGTGATGTTTAAATCAAAATTGGTATGTCACTTTCTGTTTTGTTAAAATTTCTGAAGTGAGATTTTGACACAAAAATTATGACTTTTTGTGTTAGTCAAAATAATTCATTCATATACTTTCTGTGTATACATAAAACAAATGGGTTGGACACAGTGGTTCACACCTGTAATCCCAGCACTTTTTGAGGCTGAGGTAAGAGGATTACTTGATCCTAGAAGTTTGAGACCAGCCTAGGCAACATAGCAAGACCCAGAAACTCCTAGAGACAGGGGTAAGATAAAAAAATTAGCTGGGCATGGTGGCACACACCCATAGTACCAGCTACTTGGGTGGGTGGGGGGACGCTAAGGTGGAAGGATTGCTTGAAGCCAGAAGGTGAAGGCTATGGTGAGCTGTGATCATACCACTGCACTCCAGCCTAGGTGACAGAGTGAGACCCCAACTCAAAATAAATAAATAAAACAAATGATCACATTACAATTTTTGTTGTTAAACACATCAATTAGTTAAACCTAACTATTTAATTGTATGGTGCAATTTGTGTAAACCTGTTTTGGAATTTCTTAATTATTATTATTTTTATATACAGGGACTATCACGAAACAGAAAGGCCTGGGACCTCTCTCAGACTCTGTCTGAGTGGCCCAGGTGAAGCCAGGTGGGTGCTCTGGTCATGGGTGAATTGATCAGAGATCATGACTTGAGTGCAGCCAAGGCCATCGGTTCAATCAAATTCCTCCAGACTAGCTGACTGACACTAGCTTTGCTTGGGGACCCTGGATACTCACTGGTAACAGTTGTTGTTGAATTTGTTGTAGCTTGCAAAAGCCAGTAGGACTCCAAAGCCCGGACCAAGAGAGAAGAAGATCTGAGCAGCAGCATCCACCCACACCTGGAACACAGCAGGGGCAAGGACATGGAGGGGAGGTGAGACCAGGCTGCCCCTGGGCACCAGCAGCGCCAGTGCCTCGCATGCCCCCACCAGGCTACGTGCAGAGGCTGGAACCCAGCTCAGCTTGTCCTAGGAATAGCCACGTATCAAGTGCAAACAAACATGATTTCTCTTATCATTTAGGTATCAACCCACTCAGTGGCCTCAACTGTACTTTTCATGCTTTATTTCTGGTTTAACACATCATTGTAGACTTGCTCACTGGAGCCGAATTTCAGTTGTCCCTCCTCTCCTATTTGGAGGAGGACTAGCTCCCTTAGATGACAGCCAGGTGCATACTGTTTCCCTCATTATCTTACCCCTGTCTCTAGGAGTTTCTGCCAGTTGGGTTTCAAGTAGAAGAGAACACCCCTCCAGGCTCCAGGGAGGGTGGCCCCCCTCACCAGCAGAACAGAAAGGATGATGTAAGGGAAGGTGGCTGTCACCCACACTACCTGTAAGGAAGGAGAGCAGCAGAAACACAGGCTATCATCACGCTGTTCCAGGGAGCATGGAGGAGGGGGATGGTTGGGTGTCAGTTTCTATTATTCTTGAAGACCTTGAGAAAGGAGAACTACTTTTTTTCTGTCATTTTAAAAGGCACAGTGGTGTGGCAGGAAGATAACTACCTTCAGAATCAGGTGGGCAGGAATCTCATTCAGTTTGGCCAGTGCTACCTCTAATCTTGCTCCTGAACAGGATTGGGGAACTGTCTAGCAGGAAACAACAGAGTAAGCCAATGTGTATAAAGCACTGAACATGGTCCATGACGGGTTTTCAGTAAATTACTGCCACTATTATTAATTGTGACCTGTGGGTTAAATGGATTTTTTGGGAGGGGTGGAAATCATAATGGTTCTTGGGATTGGCCCATTTTTAGAATCTTCAACAGATTTGGTGAAGAGAGAGAGAGAGAGACAGAGAGATTCCAAACACATGGAATGTGTTTGGTGTTGAAGGAAACAATGACTGTCCCTTTGACCAGTAGCTGTGTCCTAGTTGCCGGGATCTGAGTTTGACATCCCGTGGGCCCCTTGGCAGGCCTGGATCAGCAGCCAGGGTCTTCCTCACCTTGCCAGATGTTTTGACGCCTTTCCAGATGCTGAAGTAGATAATAGTGAAGATCAGCATGATGCAGAGGGCAAGCTGCCAACTGATGCCCCCCAGGTCCTGGAGCCCCTTAGACCGGTGGATCTGCAGGACGTGGCGCCTAGAGTGAAAGAGAAAGAAAGACCCCTGAGCGGGTCTAAACAGTGGCCTGAGCACACAATCTATGACACCTCCAGGGGAAGATGGACACTGTGCTGCGAGGACCAAAGATCACTGAGCTCCAGGAAGAGGACGGGCCCTGCATTCCTGAAGGAGCAAGCAGCACATTCAGCTGACAGCCCCTGGGAAAAGCGTTCAGCCCAAAGGCAGCCTTCCTGGTCTCTCCTTTGCTGGCTGAGACCTGAACCCCTTTGACCTAAGGATGTGTATGTGTGGGTAGAGGGTTCCTGCCCCTCCCCCAAAGTAGTGCTCTCTCTCTCTGAGTCTCTCTCTGAGCTGCCATTGCCTGAAATTCCAGCATTAAAAAACACTACCTTCTCCAAGCATCTTCTTCCAAAGGGCAGATCCCACTTATGAAGTCAACATACTAAACCAGCAATTATTTGAATAATTTAGAACTATTGAAGTAGTAGGACACTTTGCTTCCAGGACAGCTGGCTGAGAGGAGGACCCAGGAAGAAGGGCAATTTTGACGCAGGGGAGTCATTGTGGAATGTGAAAATAGGGATCGGCTTGGGCATGGTGGAGCAACCTGGTTTGGCACATTCGAAAGGGGCGGGGAGGCTCAGAGGGGCTGGATCACGGAACGCTGGAGGTAGTTTCCCAACTTCAAATTCCACCTGGGGCTGGCCCTGCACCTTGTCACTCACATTCACCCCCACCATCCTAATAGTTTCATCTCTCAGAAATCTGCCAGGAGAGGGCTAAAGAGCCCTTGGACCCTGCCTTCTTCCTGAGAAAACAAACCCCAGAGGTGTGGCCTGCCCCTTACAGGCCAACCCCTCACTTACATGCACTTACGTGTAAAATTCTTCGGCAGGGGATGTGGAATGGAGTGTCCAGGTGATGTTGTCCTCAGAGAAGTAGTTGGTGCAGTTGCCAGTGTTCCAGGCGTTCTTGCAGCTGGTCCAGGGCAGCTGGTCCGTGAAGGAGGAGATGAGGTAGTACAGCGCCCAGGCCATGATGGTGTTATAGTAGGAGGCGATGTAGAAGGCAATGATGCAGATGGCATAGCCGATCCCTGGCAGTGGTGAGATGGGGGGAGGGGACCACGTGTAAGGCGCAGCCCAAAGGCGAGAGGTTGAAGAGGGCAGCGGGGAGTCCCAAAGCCCAGGAGACGGGTAGGACGGGTGATGCTATCACTTAATTTCCCAGCGACTCTAGGGGATGGTGGGAAAGTAGCAATGCTAAATGCTCATGTGTATTTACGAGGTTACATGTTTTAGAAAATGTGGAAGTGTGCTACTGATGATGCTTTAATATTTTTACTTTACTTTTAATTGCCATTTATTCTGTTTTATTGTTTGTTGTTGTTTGAGTCAGGGTCTCACTCTGTCATCCAGGCTGGAGTGCAGTGGCACAATCATGGCTCACTGCAGCCTCAACCTCCTGGGCTCAAGCAATCCTCCAGCCTCAGCCTCCCAAGTACCTCAGATTACAGGCATGTGCCACCACCCCTGGCTAACTTCTTTTAAGTTTTTTTTGTAGAGACAAGGTCTTGCTGTGTTGCCCAGGCTAGTCTCAAACTCCTGGGCTCAAGCAATCCTTCTGCCTCGGCCTCCCAAAATGTTGGGATTGCAGGTATGAACAACTGCAGCTGGCCTTATTCTGTTTCTCTTTAACAATTTCATACCACTTGAGCAAACAATTACTCAAGTTATCTCTCAGGGATACCTAAAGCCTAACTGATTCCAGAGGAAAGTCCCCAGTTCCCACCCACTGATGGAAATCACCACTTCCTTGGAGGCCCCACCCACCCAAATCCTTCAGTTACCTTTGAAAATCGGGCAGATTTTCCTCCATATTGAAATGCATCCATTTCGGTGGTACTGTCCCAGCGCGAGCTCCATGTAAAAGAGTGGGATCCCCCCAAAAATGGCCATGATGGTGTAAGGAAGGAGGAACGCCCCTGAGGCAGATGGAAGACAAATTCACTCCCTGCCCACATCTGTCCCAGGACAGCCCAGTGATATGTCACACTGAGAATCACAGAGCCATGTGATGTGCGAGTGTCGCAAAGCCACCCTGTGCTGATTGATCTCACATTGTACTCCCCTGGTATAAATGTTTTGCCAAAAGTAGTAATAGACAGAGCTCCACAGCTAAACTAAGGTTCCGGAGGAGGCCAATAGGGTGAATGGAAAGAAAGCTGGGTTTGGGAGTCAGCAGACCAGGCACTAGGACCACCACCACTTCTGACTGGGAACCCTGGGCCACTTCCCCTCTCTGAGCCCCAAATTCCTCCGTATGAAACAACAGGGTTGAGGAGAGCTGGGGTTCCCAAATCTAGCCACACGTCATAATTACTGGTAAGCTTAAAAACACACCTAGGTTCCTGGGTCCACTAAAGTCTCCAGGTATGGGTACAATCACAACATAGCATTTTTTTTCAAGTTCCCTAGGTGATTTTGATGCAAACAGTTCAGGGACCCTTGGAACAGATCACCTGTGACAATCTGTAACAACAGCTGCACCCATCTACGAGTCACTGAATTAGTATCTTTGTTCATCAGTATTATCTATGGCTCCAGATACCTGATTATTGATATTTGGCTATATTTCCATAATTTCGTTGAGCCAGAATGATCCCTCACAAGCCACCTTTGCAGTGGTGGTTGCAAAAGTTTGTTTTTCACAGAACAAAAAAGCATAGAGCTGCTGCATCATTGGAGGTGCCGGTGTCTCCTGGATCTTGTGGCTGAGGGTGAATTTGGAAATGCCAAGATGGAGAATGCTCACCTGCAGCCTGAGTTGTAGCCTAAAGGGTGGGTCAGCTGTGATTTTCCCTGGTAACTCTCTCACCCATAAAATGCTTTGAACCTAGAAACCTGAAGTCAGTGCAACTCAGAAAGATCCACACAACTTACAATTATGCTGGGCAAACTTAGTTTAAGAATAAAAACCATACCGTGTTCTTATGAGACCTTTGTCCAAAGGGTTTGCCAGATCGACTTTATGCTCAGAAATGAGTATAGGGGAAATGTCACCAGAGACCCAGCCCATTATATACTGCTCAGGTTAAAGGTGAGTCCTCTCAAGCTGGAGGTAAGGTGACATAACTTCTGCTTATCCCAGCAGGAAGCTAAGAAACTTCCCAGGGACACCCCTGGAATTGCCTTGGCAACTGCACAGACAGAAGCCCTTGCAAAATGCAGCAAATCTAGGCAACTCTGTGTTGGGTGGGCCACAGAAGACGTGAGGGTGACACAAGTGAATTATTCCCAAACCTCCTTTTGGCTGCCCCCCGCCCAAAATCTGTTGCCAGAGCTCCCATAAAAATAAATATTGATTTATCTGACACCCAGTTCTTATCCTTTTCCTATTCTGGTCATGAGTCTAGTGTCAACACAGAGGCCCCAGTCTAGTCACCTCTCTTCCTGCTGTACTCGCCCCCAGATTCCCAGATTCACAACTACAGTTGGCTACTATTTGTTATAATCTCCAAGTTAACTACTCTGAACGCTTTGAGGGCAAAAGGAGAAAAAAAGATAGGGTCTCTGGCCTGAAAAAATCTAACATGGTGGTAGGAGATATAAGGTATATCCATGCACAGTTTGAGGTTGGCATTAATGACATGCTGTGGTTGGGTCCTGCTTTGGATTATGCCCAGAACAATAACTTAAAACTTTGGATCTGAGTGGATGCCTTTCTCTGACCTCACACAGGTCCAAAGGCCCAGAAGGGGCCCTCAGATCTAACACAGATCTAACCCTCTGGACTCTTCCAGGCAGAACCCACTAGCAGGAGTGAAGGAACTCAGCGCAGTGCTGACGGCCATACCTTCCCTTCTGGCCAGTGGAGGACAAAGCTTGGATAATGCAGGATGTGAAGGAGGCCCTTCAACAAACAAAGCACTAATGATGTTGGAAATCTCTGAGGTCAGGTTTGGGAGAACTTTCATCCAGCTTCCTAGCCCAGAAAACCTCAGATATGCTGACTTAAGCTTTTGGCTTACTGGAGATTTGCCTTTTAGATTAGCTTGAAAATCTAAGTAGTCATGTTCCCAGACTCGTATCAGTTAAGACAGAAAAGACATGATCTATCTTCTGGCCTCTCAAGAGGACCTACAGCCCACCCCTGCTCACAGCCTGTGATACTGACCCCCTCCATTCTGGTAACAGATGTAGGGAAAGCGCCAGACGTTGCCCAGGTCCACAGCGTAGCCAATGACTGAGAGGAGGAAATCCATCTTCTTGCCCCAGGTCTCCCGTTCCCCTTGATGAAGCTCAGCCACTAGGGTAGTGGTGGCAGCTGGGATGGAGTGCCGAGTTTCATCTCCGGCACCAGGGTTTGGAACTGCTGAGTACCCATTGGATATTTGGCCAGCCTCTGCTTTATTCCCTGGGGCAGGGACACCCTTCTGTAGAACTCCATTTTCCTGGCAATCTTCTCCATCCTTACACGCTGATGGCTCCTTCTGAGAATTTAAAGGTGTGTTCTCCATCCTGCTGGTTAGCAAATGATACCGATACCCATCTGCCAACAGCCCAAACTGTCTCCTTGGTGCTTGGATTTGTGGATCACCTCAGAGCTTCGTATTGATGGGATTGAGAGCTCTGTTGAAAAGGCACACAGAGAAATAACAAAATCAGGCATGTTACTTGTCTTTAGTATTAATGCATCATCTATCTTTTTTGTTAAATCCCCAATGTGATTGTACTTGCATCATATATCTTAGACTACATTCATTAATGGGATTACAAATGCATCTGTTAAATGTGAGACATTCTATTTGCTATATGAGTCAAAAAAAAATCAACCGGAATTTTCATCCTATACAGAACATCAAACCACAATCAAGTAATTTGAAAAGGAAACAACAAAACAAACAAAAATGCGCAGCTTGTCACCAAGGTTTTGCACAGGCTCTACTTAAGAACAAAGTACTGCTTCTTTTTGAGGAGCTGGACTCTCGCCCGGTATCTCAAAAGAACGGAGAAAGAGGCTCACCCCAAAGCTTCACAGAGGACTCACTTGGTCCTGGGTGCTATGCTGGGAAAACAACACCGAGGAAAGAAGGAATTTCCACTTATACGTAGGTAGACACAGTCCTCTCCATCATTTAAGCTGAACACTCCAAGTTATACTGCAAATAAGCTGTAGATATGGTTTAAAAGAGCAAAGTATAGAGGTGAAAGGCCACCCTTTGCGAGGCACCCCTTGCTCCTTAGCTGTGGACTCTGTCACTCTTCCTTTACCCTGGGTCTGGAAAGTTTGGGACAGATTCTAGCTGCTTCTGGCTATGTCCAGTTCATCTGTGTTCGGTCTTTCTGTGTTCCCATTACACCTCTGCAAGTCCGGCTGAGCCTTAAGCAGCACTGGGGCTCTCCATTCATTCTTCCTGCCACTCCCCAGCAAGTCCTGTGGCAAAACTACTGGTTCTTCTGTAAAAGTCGGCAGACAGGGTCACCTTGCCTCCAGGAGAGCCAGGGAGAGGAACGTGCAAATTATTGATGCTGGTGTGCCTGGAGTATCTGTCCTCAGGTGTCTCTGTGGAAAGGGCAGGGCTGGGCTGCTGTATCTTCATTTCACTGCCATGGGCAGGGGTGCAGGCAAGTTAGCTCAGCTCTTGTCTGGATTGAGGTCTGAGATGTCAGGCATGGGGTAGAAATCTGAGCCCTTTTGAACTTTACACCTATGGTCTGTAATAAAGTTGTAGGCAGCGAGACCTTCCAGCTCACTGTGTTTCTTCTGGGCCTGAGCTTTTTCAAACTCTTAAAACAGTTTGGGAGTTGAAACATGTCTCTGCTTAGCTAAGATCACATTATACCTTTCTAGAAAAAGATGGCCAGGAATAGACTATTTATAACTGTAAGGATCTGAGGCTAACCCCCTAAATTCAACAGTAGGAAGATGGCTGGGAAAGGTTAGTAATAAAAATAGAAAAGTATGTCCCCTACCTATCTAGGGTTTCCAGTGACTGTAACTTAACTTTCTACACACTCGAAGTAGAAAAACATTGTGAGTGAGAAATGAGAAGACAAAATAGTAGCTTCAAACTGATGACTATGGATATAAGTATTGGCAAGGATTAGACATGAATGCCAGGGAATGTAAGTAATTCGAGTTTTGTAGGCGGTGCATTCTTTTATTCTGTAAAGTAGAAAATAAAAATTTTAAAGGGATTGATTGTTGGCAAAAATATCTACAGCAACAAGAGATAAATCAGCTCTATGTAGCGTGCATGCTCAAGCGTGCATGTGTGTATGTGTGTAAGGGGAAGTAGATGTCCTGGGCTCTACCCTATCCAGCTGTTTGGTTCCCGCCCCACAACCTACCCCAAAAACAAGGATGCAAGCATCACTCAGAAGAATACGAATTTCTGACAAAGAGTGATCTTGATAAAACCACTTATGCTGTTGTCTGACCTCTCCCTGCTCTCCCTTCCTTGGGTCCTAGACTTGACAGACTGTAAATAACCACACATCCTTTCTACCATAGGTAACCACTGTAACCATTTATCAGACCAAGGATGTGTGTGTGTGTGTGTGTGTGTGTGTGTGTGTGTGTGTGTGTGTCTGACAGAGAGAGAGAGAGGATGAAATGTCAACATATTTAAATACGTAGATAAATTAAACCTGAACTTGGCGGTCTCTGGTCGTGTTATTTGAGAAGGCCTCCGTGCTTCCCTCTGGCCTGTATCAGTGACATGTTTTCCACATTAAACACTGGAGAACTTGTAGACCAAATGGCATGTATGGCCAGAGGGTACCAAGCTGACAGAGCTGTCCTTTCCCTTGACCTTCCTGCCCCCAGCCCCACATTTTCTGTGGAACTTCTTCTTGTCTTCCCCTTTCTTCTCATTTAAATTGCAGCTCAAACCACATTGCCCAATCTTTCCCCAGCCTGCCTCCCCAGCCCGGCAGATCTGCAGAGGGGAAGCGTGGCCGCCTTAGACACAATCCGCTGGGGAGGAGACAATCACTGTCACAGCGGTGAGCAGTTACCCTCCTGCCTCAGGAGCCAAGCGATTTGTTCTGGATTGCATTTACTTTCTCCCTTGGGGCATCCTGCAGAGAGGATGGAAAATGTATGTGGGCTGGTAGATTTTAGGGGGCAATGTGTGTTCTCCCAGGTCCTCAGGGGTTCAGCCTCCAAGGCATCTGATCTTGATTTCCTGGCAACTATGATGAGCAGCTCCTGGAAGAATAATATTCTCTATTTTTGTTCTGAACCATTACAAAAGTCTTATTTCCTGAAATATCCTCCAGTACTTTTTAATTTTTTAAATTTATTTTTTATCAATAGGCTGAAATGATCCCAGTGTAAAAAAAACCCTGGAGCCTCCCTCAGGCAAGTCATGACTTCAAGTCGCCTCTCCTCAGAGGCTGTCTCTGTCCATTCAGCTCTGCTTGGGGTTCTCCTACTGTACCCCACCCCGATCATAGAACCTGAGGTGCAAAAATGTACAGTCACTCGAAGCCACCAAACAGGCAGGAGATTGACGTCTCTTTTTCTTCAACTCACTCCTCTGCCTCTCCCAGATAGAGGCAAACTCCTCCCAGTTCCTAGTCGGAGTGAGTGGATAGCACATGCCTGGGCCCCTTTCTGCCTGCCAGCTTCTGCCTGCCGTGGCCCGGCCTCCCTTCCCACTCTTCTGATTTTACTGACTGGTTTTTTTCTACTGACACCAGCAGCTGAACCAGGAATACAGAAGTATGTGTTGATAAGAAGGTTGGTTTCTGAGAATGCCCTCTTGAAAGCTTTCCTCTTTTTTTTTTTTTTAAGATATTTTTATCCTGCTGTCTAGAAAGACTGCAAACGAGATCAATATTACAGCTGTGACCTTCTCCAGGCAGCCTTTGAGTTTCTCCATGACCAGAAAAAGTCTTTGAAGCCTTCCTTTGCACCTTGACTGTGTGTCATCCCAGGCTGAGCGGGTGATAGGCAGAAGGTAGAGCATGTAACCCAGCTCTCCCATGGAATGACAGCCTGACATCATGGGACCTGGGCCCTGTCCCCAGGTCTCCACACATGAGGATTATAGCCATGGTGCAGCTGACCAATGGACAGTCATGCTTGCCTTTCTGTTCACACTCCCGTTTCCTCTCAACCTTGGGAGTGAGCTAATCCACTCCATTGCCCCAACCCCCCCAGTAAAAAAGAACAGTTTGTATTTAAACTTCAGATCAAATCTCCATTCCTCTTTCCACAAACTCTGTCTGTAGCCCGGGCAACCAGTACCTGAACAAGCATGTAGTCAGAATGATTAGTCATAAGCCCACCCAGTCCTCTGGAAATGCCCGTGACTCCTCCTGACAGTTTGACGCCCATTAGCACATTCTGAACATAAACACTCTCAACATTTTGTACTTTGACTTCACGTGTTGAGATGAAAGTGAGTTCACTTCTCAGGAAATGCGATTTCCATTTTCAAAAACAAAACAAAGCCTGCATGAATTGCGGGTTCAATGCCGAGATAAGACGAATCATAAGTCACACAGCCAAGTGGCAGCTTGTATGCTCTGCTCAGAGGGCGTCTGGATTTCCCAAGGCACCTACCGTGGATGAGAGGATCACAGAGCTCTGGTGCCTCCCAGCGCCAGGAATATCGGGTCTGGCCCTCTCCACGGAGAAGCGCTAACTCAGCAAAGATACACTATATGCCCACCATGGGCCAGGCTCCTCAGAGACAGGGCAGGCGTAGTCTTGCCTTCATGGAGTTCATGGGCAAAGACCAAACTCTGAAAAGGAAGACTGACTGCTAGGAAAAGCAACACTCTGCTTCGGGAGAGCGAGGCTGGAGCAGCTTCCAAGTGGGGCCACACATCAAATTGCAAGTGGAGATTCTTGCTGACTTGCTGTGACATGTTCAGACACCTCATGCTTCTAGCACCAAAGTTGTATTCAGGTATTACAAGTCTTCCTTTTGCTGCTGTAGCCCAGTTTCTGCCACAGGACCTTGGATTTTAGTCAGTTTTTCCTCTTTCTCACAGGGTCCCCACTGTAAAATGCTGGTTCCCATTTGCATCTACGGAAGGGACTGCTAAGTTCTCTGAGGTGTGTGTGTGCAGTGGCACAGGTCATGAGCCATAGGGATCCTAGCTTGTCTTTCAAATGAAATAGGTTCCGTGACATCACTGAAGGGGGTAGAGAAAATCTGCTTGTTTTTTGGACATCAAGTGTAGAAATGAACTCCACAATGATAGCCATTTCCTTATCCAAAGGATTCCTTGTATAAGAGAACCAGACAGTGCAATTTTTTGGAGAGGAATTAAACAGAATAAGATCCTCAGGGCCATTTGGGCCAGTTTTTATGAGAAAGGAAAAAAGTCTCTGTCCAGAACTTTCCCTGCCTGGGAGAGGATAACTTTGAGCTTCTCTCCACACAGAGGATAAAATCTAGAGGATTAGCCACTTGTGATGGGATCAAGATCCCTCCAGAGGCTGGCCAAAAGTACAATGGGTTATTTATTTTGACTTAAATAGAAATAAATGGACTTGGCATGGACAGGCACAAACAGCCCTCCTCCAGTGAACATAAACAGCCAAGCCTAGACTAACCTTCCTCCTGAGTCATTGTTCAATAGTTCCTGTGTCCACAACCCACAGCTCTACTTTCTGCCACACAAATTTGCACAGAAATCCCAGATCCACCACTTACAGGCTGTATGACCTTGGGTAGGTCACTTAACCTCTTTTACCTCCATTTCCTCCTGTGTAAAAGCCGACCATTGACATTCCTACTTCCTGGCTGTGTGTGGTGGCTTACACCTGTAATCCCAGCACTTTGGGAGACTAAGGTGAGAAGATTGCTTGAGTCTAGGAGTTCGAGACCAGCCTGGGCAATATAGCGAGACCTTGTCTCTACAAAAAAAATTTAAAAATTAGCCAGATCTGGTGGGGAGGCTGAGGTGGGAGAATCGTTTGAGCCCAGGAGGTTGACACTGCAGTGAGCTGCGATCTATGCCACTGTACTCCAACCTGGTGACAGAGAGAGACCCTGTATCAAAAAAAAGGAAAGAAAAGAAATTCTTGCTTCCTAAAGGTTGTTTGTGGGAACTAAAGTACGATAAATGCTTAGTTCAGTGTCTAGCACAGGGAAAGCATCAACAAATGACAGTGAGTTGATATTCGCTATCACCACCTCACACGTGCAACCCATTCTGCTTTTATACTCCACATCCCAGCAAAGGAAATTGAGGCCCAGAAGACTTGAAACTTAAGTGATTTGTGGCCCACAACACAGCCTCACTGCGTCATACTTGGAGTCACCTGGGAAACTGGTAAACAAGACATTCCTAGGCTGCTCTCCCAGAGACTCTCAGTCAAGGATTCAGGTAGGTGCCCAGGGATCTGCATTTTTAACAAGCGCCCTAGGTTATTCAGGGGCAAGTGGGCCACCCACCATGCCACGTGCATCCCCACCTGGCAATGTGCCCTCCCTCTTGTCAGATTGCACCTGTCGAGGCCTGGCTTAACTTTCTATCTACTGCCTCATGAAACTTCCTCTTACCACCCCTGCCCAAGATGACCTCGCTCCACTCTATGATTACTCACTTGTCACTTGTCAGTGATCACCATGTGTCATTTATTCTTTGATGTAAGTTTGCTTCAAGTGCCCTCAAAGTTGGGCCATGGCTATGCCTCTCTGTGCTCAAATACTTGCTGGCCGGCCTATGCACCGCACAGCTCTCAGCATGGAGGACCCATTTCAGGTTCCCTGAGTAGGGTGGAGGGGGTGAGGGGAAGCCTGCCATGCTGGCAGACTTGAGCCTCAGGTGAGGCATTGCTCTTTCACCTCCGGAGTTGAGTCAAATGGGGTCGCATTCTAAGGGCCCCTGCCCTTCCTTGCCTCACCCATCAAGAAGACCTTCAGCACATACTGGGAGCAGAGAAGGAGGGCTGCTACAGTAGTCTTTTTTTTTTAGGAGAAAAAAACATCACTCCAATTTTATTAAGTAGGGAAATTAGTAGTCGTTTTCATGGACTATGGACTGGAGAAGACTGACATGCCTAGGATTAAAGAGCCCAGGTTGTGTTTTCAGACTTTGATACAAGGCAGGCACACCCATCAACGGTCTGTGTTCCAAACGCTCATGTGTGAGCTGGTTGCTTGGAACTTGGAATGTATTTCCTCCTCATAGAAACAAATATTACAAAATACAACATCTGCAGTGAAAGCTGTAGAACACAGTATTGTTAAGTACTGCCAAACAGGTGCGGGGAGGGGTTGACAAGACAGATCAGGAGTTATTTACTTATTTATTTTAACTTTCTTTCTGGTTCTTGAGGAAGATCACATGTAAGGAGAGAACAAGGAGCAGGGAGACTCGTGCAGATTCCATGGAGGTGACTCTTGGGCACTTTTAAGGTCTTTAGAAGTTGATGACACAAATTCCTTATACTCTTAACAATCTCACAACGTACAACTTTTTTGCAGAAAACAGGACTGCTTTTACTCTGTTGTTAGGATATATTTAAACATGGACAAGGCCTGGAAAGAGACTTGAGAAACTCAGAACAGGTGATGTATCAGATCAAGCAGGATTAGGAGTATCACTTACATCTTCTAAACACTCCCTTAGTGTTGTGATAAATACAATTTATGCAACAAATAAAAATCCAGATAAAACATACAGGAACATGTCCAAACACAGCTTTTCTCTTCTTTAATACAGGTATATTACTAAGACCACTTACATGTGAAACAGACATTATTAGACCCACAGAGGGACCCAAGGGAGGGAGAAGAGGGGAAAAACCAGCCCCAGGGAGAGGGTGTTATGAAATAAGGGTGGATTCACCTGTGGCAGCTGAGTGAGGTGGAAGAGGGAAGTAGAAGAAATAGATTTTCAGTGGAATTACAAACTAGAATGTGAAGAAGAGAGAGGAAGGGGGAGCTGGGCCATTTCTCTAGATGAGGCAGGGAGGGGGCAAAGGAGAGAGGCAGGATCGGCAGCCCAGGGAACCTGGCTGTTGGAGGAGGGGGCGCTTGAGCAGGGAGGGGACACGGAGGCCATAAGATGATTGTCATTTGGGTGTTGTGGCTTGGAGGTGTCTATACTCTTAGGTCAAAAAGTTCTGAAATGTGCTTTACGGTAAGTCACACAGTTGCGACACACATAGAGAATCAGTTCATCATCACACAGCTCTGATCTAGTTCTCAGATATGCACTGAGATGAGGATGGAAGATACTTTCTGGCCCCTAGGCGTTTACAGGCCCAAAAAGTAACCCCATGAGCTAACAAGAACATCACTGAGACAGTGGGAGGGCCGAGGGGACAATGGAATATGAGCTGTATTTTTGATAATAGAGTTGCATCAAGGTTAAGTTTCCTGGAGTGATAATAGGGCTGTGGTTATGCAGGAGAAAGTCCTTGTTCTTTGGAAACACATGTTGAAGTGTTTGGGGGTGAAACTTGTCTGAAAACTTTCAAACAAAACCATTACATAAAGATATAAAAACTGCATAATTATATTAATAAACTTATATATTACCTATATAAAATTATATACTAAATATGTAAAAATTAGATATGTGTGTAATTAGAGAGATCAATCTTGTGCACAAATTGGCAAAGTGTTAACAACCGGTGACACTGGACGACACCTCTGATTTTTTTTTTTTTTTTGAGTTGGAGTCTCACTGTTGCCCAGACTGGAGTGCAGTGGCCGCTCCCAGCCACCGCAGCCTCGACCTGCTGGGCTCCAGCGATCCTTCCGCCTCAGCCTTCCGAGTAGCCGGAATTACAGGCGCGCGCTACCACGCCCGGCTGATTTTTTTGATTTCTTGTAGAGATGAGGTCTCGCCAAGTTGCCCAGGCGGGTCTCAAACCCGCGGGCTCAGGCAATCCACTCACCTCAGCCTCCCAAAGGCGTGGGATTACAGGCTGAACCACCGAGCCCGGCTGACACCTCTGATTTTTTAGTTGAAGATTTTCAAAAGAAAAAATAATTCTAGCCCTCAGCTGGTGCTGGGAAACCTCCTATCAGCCAAACCTCCCTGGTGACCAGAATAGCTAATCTCCCCTGTCCCCTCCCGTCTCTTCCCTCCTTGTTCCTCCAGGCCAGCTCCTTTTTTTTCCTAAATGAGGGGAAGAGCCGGTTAATTTGGTTGGCATTTTAAAGACAACATTTCCACTATTAGCAGGGGAAGAGAAAAGAGCTGAAGCACAGGGGATGTAGGTTCTAGGCCTGGCCATGTCCTCATGAGCCGTCGGTGACTCAGGCAAGCCACAGAGCTATGGGAGCGGACTCCTCCAAGGTACTTCTAGATCTCTTTGGTAACTCCACCGAAACTCCCTAATTCCAGGCCCCTTCATTAGGGGAAAAAGTTCCCTTAAGTTACAGAAGAAAAGAACTGTTTATTTTATTCAGCAGTTCAGTAACAAAGGAAATAAAATATTCTTTTTTCCTTGAATATACCCAGAAAGACCACACAAAAAAACCCAAGATGGCAAAGGCCCACAGACTTGCCCCCTCCTGCTGGACCACTCACTCAGCCTGGGACTCTATTCTCTGAGCACACAGCTGGCTCTTGATCCAACTTGGCTGAGAAGAGCTTTCCCAGATCCTGGCCTGGCCTCATCACAACCCCTCTCCACCTCTGCCATCCCTAGCTAAAATAATGACTCGAAGAACTGAACCTCAGGATCCCAGGACACTTTTCCCCTTTTGCCCTTGTCACTTGTCAGCACCTGGAGACCCTGGAACATCACCTCCATGTCTCCACATCGCTGGAGTGCATCTCTTGTGCAGGACAGGGGCTGTAATCAAGGTCCATCCAGTCCTGGATTCTAAAGAGCCTGTGGCTTGAATACCCACGAACAAGTCCCCTTGGTCTGAAGTTGGAAAGGGAGTTCCAGAGGAAAGAAGGAAATAATAATATGGCACTCAGACTGCCTCACATCAGCTTTATCTTTACTCATTTTTGTCACCTCATTAGACACAAGGCTGGGAAAACACTTGCTCACACATTACTGACATTCAATAAGTGAGTATTCATCTTCCTAGTCACCGAGGGCTAACAAAAGTCAGGCTGAAAGGATGCCCACTGCAGAGGCATTACTCACAGACCAATATTTTTCAATGTGGACCAAAGTCAGCATGATGAGCTCTGCCTGACATAAGGAGACTGTGTCTACCAATGGCTAATCTCGTGCCATTGGAATAGAAAAGCAACTGGCCTCTCTGCTCAGGGAGGGTCATTTATGCCAGCTTTCTATTAAAAGCTAGCTTCATCTACTTTCCACCTGGGTCCCTCTGAGAAAGATGGCCCTTTTCTTTCCTTAGAATACTATTTTGCCCAGTTAAGCCCAGAAACTGATTCCCCGTAAGAAGAGGGGAAGTCTGTATCACTTGCCCCAAGTATGGAGGACAAAAATGCTTTCATGAGACGTTTGACTCCACACCCAAGGCTGTTCCGTGGAACACCGCAAACCTCAGGGCAGGGCAGCAGTTGGAAATACTCAATGACTAGACAGAAAACTTGGCATAGCCCAAATCTGTACTGCCTAGATGCTGCTTCTACCACACACATCCTGGGCATCTTGCAAAGGGCATCAGGGAGTCAGGTGAGGCCGGTTACTTGGGCTGCTGTTGTTTGGACGTTGAGGTGCAGGATTGGACTTACGCGTGTCAGAGAGTGAAAAGCCTCCACCTTAGAGTGAACCCTGAAGGGATCCCCAGAAGACCCTGACTTGATGGCAATATCTGGATGGCGAATCCTGGCCCTCGGGTGTTTTTGTACCATAATTTCAACGCTCGTTCTCTTAAAGCAGAGCCACCACTGCAGAATGAGTTGGAGGAGCCTTGAGCATCATGTTATACAGGCCTCCCTGCTCCCCCTCATTTAGAGCTGAGGACCCTGAGACCCAGAGGAGCTGATGTGTTACTGGAAATAACTAAGGTCTCACTACCTTCTCAACAAAAAAATGATCTCATAATTATCCCTCTGGCCATCTTTAGAAAAAAGTCAAGTCATGACCATATCCTGTTGATTCATTAAGCCAAATTTAAACGAAGCTTCTTCAGGCAGCCCTGCCCTCTATGTTCTCTCCAATTACACACAGTTTGACAAGCATAAAGGAGGAGGAACTGCCACACACTGGCTTCACTTCTGGAATCGCCCATGTTTCTCTTTGGTGGGGATGCCCAGGGTGTTTTGCAAGCTGCTGTAAGAAAGAGCCAACTCACCTTTCTAAACCCCCTCCCTCCCGGCGTGCCCATTCTTCAGTCACTTCACCCGTTCGTGACACTCTTCAACATGCCTCTCCAAGTTTCATCAAAATGCTCAGATGACTCTAAAATTCCCCAAGAGGAGTTGCTGAGGTCTTTCGGATTCCATTAAAACGTCAACATTATTCCCCCATCCCACTCCTAGTACACCATATATTTCTTAAATAACAAGACTGAAAGAAATGAGCTTAATATCTGTGCTGGTAGTTACAGCTCTGAAATGTCTTAGACGGATCACCAGAGTGCGGAGGGGACTTTTGATTAATCATGAAGCCGTTTCAATCTGTTCTTCAGTGGAAAAAAAAGAATGAAGAAAACTCATGCCCAAATGGCTCGCTCGATTTGCAGAAGTCTCATAGGAACCTGTCTGTCACCTGTGATGGAACAGTCATCCCATCCCAGAGTCTGTGGCCGGAAAACCTGAACTGTCCAGTCTCAGTGGCTTCATAAAACTGCGGGATGGGACAAAGAGCCAAAAGCCGTGTGCTCCCTGCACTCCTAAAACCCCCAGAATTAATGCTGCCCACAACACTCCTCTGTTTCATTAGACACAAATCCCAGTGTTACCTCCTTAGACGTTTTACCTATGTAACTGAAGGCAAAACACATTAAATATTTGATCTTGTCTTACTATGATGAGAGTCAGCAGGCTCATAAATAATCCATTGACCTGGTTCATTTTTCCGGACAAAATTGATCATAAAAATATATACACACAAGCCTTTGTCATGGCTGACTCTTAGAAACTCTACCCCTGTCCAATTCTTTAGAACCTCAGCTGGAAAAAGAACAATTCGACACGCAAAGACCTCGCTCAAAGAAAATCTGCTGCTTAGCTCCAGACCTCAATCTGCTCTTGAGCTCCAGGGAGCTTTTCCAAAAACAACTTTGTACACATTTTTCAAGCAACGAACGGCTGTACACTTCAGGCACGTAGAGCAGCCGCTAGAGTTGGAGTTTCACATAAATTCTGAATGGCCCGTGAGGTGTCTGAGCGCGCATCAGCCCCGACAGCAAAACAACCCAAGCGCAGGGAGACTCGGCCCACTTACGTGTCACTCAGAGGCTTCTCTAGACATCTGGGCATTTGTGTCAACCAGAACTCTCCCTCTGCACAAAGCAACCTGCACGCGATGGCAGCAAAGTAAAGAGCAAGCAGAAACCCTGGGCTGAAACTAAAGCAACTTTTCCCGGAGCGCAGGACAGCGCTTCGCATAAGACCGTCCGCACCGCGTCTTCCTCTGGTCCTCAGGACGTCTGCATGCGATAGACAAAGGAGCCCTCGAAAGCGCCCCCCCCGAAGTCCCCTCATGCCCTCCACATTCGCCGTCTCCTCCCCCCACCCCCTTCCCCCGGCCCGGCGGCTGCAGCACCTGCTCTCGCGGAGAGCGGAGGGTGCGGGAGGCAGAACCGGGAGCCTCCGCCGGGCGCGCGCGCGCCCCCCGGGGCGGCGAGGCCCCCGCTGGGCCGCCCGCTCCGCGACCTGGGAGCGAGGAAGTTCTGGGCACCGGCGCGATCCGGGGCTGCAAGGGAGAGCGGACCCACCTGCCGGCGCGCGGGGAAGTCGGTCCGGGCTGCGGGCGGCGGGGCGGGCCTCGCGCCCTCGAGGCACCGGGAGGCCGTGCCTGTGCGGAGCCGGCGCCCGCGCGGCGGTATTTGTACTCGCGGCCCCTCACATGGTCTGATCTCTAGATAGCCGCCGCCAAGGAGCTCTTCAAGAATTTTTGCGTCACTTTGAGGCCAATGAACTTTATGTTTCACCGCGGCCGCGGCAAGGCGCTGCTCCGCGAGTGGGGTGCGTGCGCCCTGCAGGGGGCTGCGCGGGGGCGGGAGGGCGGGGGCAGGGGACGGATCCCCCAACACACACACGCACTCGCCCGCGAGGGGGAGCAGAACGCTGAGAGCGGAGGAGCCGGGGCAGCGGGGCAGGGCAGAGCGAGGAATCCTGACTCTCCTGCCCCTTAACTTTGCGGGGAGCGGGAGTGGGGGTGGGAGTGCACGACGCGGGGGTGCTGCACGGCCGGGTGGGGTGCTCCCCACCGCGCGCCCCCAACGCTGCGCCCGGGTTTCCGCTCAGTGTCACGTCCGCAGAACGCTCTCTCTGGACCACCCTCACCTTCCGTCGCCCCACCCTGAATCCTGCTTTACTCTTCTTCCTGGGACTTAGCTCTCCGCCTCCCCGCTGGGACGAGAGCTCAGCGGGAGGGCCCCGGGTCTAATTCCTCGCCACCCCCACAGCCTCCACCGGGGTGTCTCAAGAAACGCTTCCAGAGTGAACGAACGAATGCATGAACGAAGAATTCTTTCTGGTTTGTTAACCAGGCACGGTTCAAAGCAGTATCATCGGTGGCTCAGCCTGTAATCCCGCGCCTTGGGAGGCTGAGGTGAGTGGATTGCCTGAGCCCGCGGGTTCGAGACCCGCCTGGGCAACTTGGCGAGACCTCATCTCTACAATAAGTCAAAAAATCAGCCGGGCGTGGTAGCGCTCGCCTGTAGTTCCAGCTACTTGGAAGGCTGAGGCGGAAGCATCGCCGTAGCCCAGCAGGTCGAGGCTGTGGTGGCCAGGGGTATGCCACTGCACTCCAGTCTGGGCGGCAGAGTGAGACTCCAACTCAAAAAACAAAGCAAGTATCAAAAGAGAGCATGGGTGGTGATTCCCGAAAACGTGCTCCCGGGCCTGCGGTGTGGACGGGGGGGACGAGTGACTGCCACACTTGAACCAGCTGAAGGGGTTCAACAGGAGCCGAGTGTTTTGACCACGTGCACATGTGGCTGTGATCATTTTTAAAAGATGTTAAAATGCTAAAAAATGAATTTCATGCCATTACGCCATCTTGTCACTAAAATTATTTTTACAGTTTTAAACGAGCAGGTGCAGTGCTTGCCTTGGCTGTCCTGAGGCGGAGATGCGGGGCTTGTGCTCACCAACCCGCCTCTCCCCAAGGGAGGCCAGAGACGTTAGCGAAGGAAAGGGCCGAAAGGAAACAGCAGTGACAAGCTTGCAGCTCCAGAGACGCCGCAGCCCCTTGTGCTTGGAGGAAACTGACCCGGGAAAACCAAGCGGGCGCCCGGCTGCTGAGCGGGCGTCCGGAGGGACTGAGTTGGAACAGCCGTGGACCTGGCGAGGGCAGCTCCCCGCGGGAGGAGTCAAGACGAGGCTCTGGTGCCACCTGGACGTCAGGGCGGGGACTGCAAGGGCAGCCAGGAGACCCCGGGGCCGGGATGTCGGGGGAGCCGCTGGCCGTTCAGGCCCGCCACGCTGGGGACGGGGCGGGCGGGGGAGCGGCATTCCCAGGCCCGCTTGGGAACCTCACTTCCTGGCCAAATCCCCAGGGGACAGGACCCGTCTCAGGGGTCTCCTCAGGGGAATACAGCTGTCTGCTGCCTCCCAGAGTCCACTTCTTCTTAAATGAACGTGTGAGTGCCGTGTCAAAACGGGGTCACACAGTTGGAAGGTACAGGAGTGGACAGGGCAGAACCAGGGGAGCGGGGAGAGCTGGGGTAGGGGGAGACCAAACGCTCAGACGGGCAGCCGGGGTGACTTCAGTGCTTGGCTAGGACTCTTGTCCCCACCCAGTCTGTCCTCCATATTGTCTCAGCATGACTTTTCCGCAGTTCGTGAACTTGACCTCACCACTCCTGGCTTTCTTTCTAGACGAATATCCATTTCTGCCCAGCCCCCTGCTTCACACACCCCCCCCCCCCCCCGCAGTAATGCCTTCTTTGTGGGGGTGACGGCCTAGAGAGGTGGACTGGGTTAAATCCTGGCTCTGACCTTTTACTGTTGTGTGGGTTTGGCTGCGTTCCTTAATCTGAACCTCTCTGGCTTTCGGGGGACCTTGTCTGTGATGCTGATACAGGTGAACACTGCCAGCTGTGAGGCATGACGGAGCCAACACTGCATACACCCTCCCACTGTGTCTTCCTCCTAAGGGGAGTTTCCAATCCATCCTCTCTCTTTGGCTGGGGACTACCCAGCCTCCACCCCCTGCCCCCTGGCTGAGGAACACTTAGAAAAAGACATATAATTACACAGGTGAGTCCTTTTCCTCATTCCTCATTGGCTCCCTGGCAGAGTCGGCACAAAATGGATTCAGGCAGTCCACCCTCTCTCTCAGCAAGTGCTTTCTCTCACTTCTGCCCCCATGGTGCATTCTCTTAGCCCCAGTTGCCCCATCTTCACCTCCACACGGCCAGCCTCAGTCTCCTCTCTGGATCTCACCCTTCTCAGCCTTGCTTCTGTCTCTCATTGCCACAGCTGCTCCTTCTCCAGCATCTTGACTCCCTCCCTGATGTATCCTGATTCCAGCATCCTGTTCTTGCTGTCTGCTGAGCCTCACTTCATGGGCCCTCCTCTCCTTCAGTTCAGGGTGGGTGGATAGACTTCATCATCTGCTACCCAGGTACTGTCCGTGGCCCAGGGGTTGAGGACCCCTGTCTTGGAGTGTGAGTGCAGGGCACAGAGGGAAGGGATGCGAGTCAGAAGCCCAGAGGGAACCGAGAAGTGCTGTGCTGGTTTGGTGTATGGCGAGAGTGATGAAGATGCCTAGGTGCCCCCGGGCAGCTGGGAGGAGGTGTGCCAGGCAATCATGGTGGGTGCAGCAATGCTTTCTCTTTGTTCACTGACTAGCCCAGCAATGGTGGGGCTTAGGGCCTGCGATGAGCTGCAGAATAAACAGGCTTTCTCTTTGAGTACTAAGGAGCACATTTGAATGTTTATACCTCCCCACGCCCCAAACACCACCAAGAAGACCCACTTCCTGGTCTCAAAGCCCAGCAGTGATTCCACTATGGAACCAGGCCAGGACAGAGCCACGTGAATCCAAGCCTCTTCCTCCGGAAGCCCTTGGTGCCATCTGTCTGTCCTGCCTCTGCTCTGTTTATACAATAGCAAAAGGAGGCCCACCCCTCTTTGTGGGCTTTTCAGGCCCAGGAAAGGACTGGCAGTATTCCCATCCTTAGAGTGCCTTCTGGCTCCATGCCTTCCAGTCAGCACTCCTCCCCCCATTTTTCGTGGAACGTGGCATGGTTTTGGTGACTCTGCATTCATGTTCATTAGCGGCGTGTAGTATTTCCAAGGCAGGATTTGCTGCCGCTGGGAGCCTTGAGCTTTGTCCCTACAGTTGTCCCCATAGGAGCTGCCCTGTAGCAGGCCCACTCTGATCCAGATGAAATGAGTAAAGGGAATTCGAGGAAAGGCCCCTTTAGGAGTACTGGGGGCCAGAGGTGCTAGGGGTGCTGGCAAGGAGCAGGAGGTGGGACCAGGTTCAGCCCTAAGGGAGGCTGGAGACATTGGAAGCAGGTGGGTTTGTCTTGGGTCACCTTTCCCTGGCCCTTCTCCCTATTCCTTATGAGCCTTTGTTCAACATACCCTCCTCCTGGCACCATGTCGCCCCCCCCCCACCTGCTTGTCACCCTACCCCCTCTGTCTGCTCCACCAAAACCCCCAAACTTCAGTTTCTCTTGGTCAAGTATTATGGAAGTAGTCTTATCACACCCACCCTGGGACGACACCTCTAACCCTCCCAGGAGTATTTGCCAGGCAAACGCGAATGCTAAAAGCTAAGACTTATAGCTTCGGTGTGCCAGGCACTCCCCGGCCACCGCAGCCTCGACCTGCTGGGCTCCGGCGATCCTTCCGCCTCAGTCTTCCAAGTAGCTGGAACTACTTGGCTACTACACCCGGCTAATTTTTGATTTACTGTAGAGATGAGGTCTCGCCAAGTTGCTCAGGCGGGTCTTGAACCCACAGGCTCAGGCAATCCACTCACCTCAGCCTCCCAAGGCGCGGGATTACAGGCTGAGCCACTGAGCCCGGCTTGTGCCAGGCACTCTTAAGGGCTTCACATAATTAACTCCCAAATCCTCACAACAGCCCCTGCTGCTTCCCCAACCCATCTAGATGCACGGTAATAATAATGTTTAAA